>JAHDVE020003911.1:0-63496 GCA_022606495.2 Halesus radiatus
TTCTATTTCCACATCATGTAATTTATTTTTATTTTTAAATGTATTCTTTTTATAAGGCAGACGGAGTATTGCAGTCACCGCTTTGTTCTGCTGAAATAAAGACATTATTATTAATATTATTATTAAACACCCAATGAGAACCCTGACGAAGCTCTTTAAACAAACTCAGCTTCTGTAAAAGCAGTAAGGCGATGCATGAGATAAAGTAAAATGAACCTAATATGGCCAGAGTGCCAATGGGAGTTATACAAACCGCCTTTACATCCATAAAATCATGTGACCGGAGTCGGGGATTTGGCGCTTGATTGATTTGACACTCGTTCAAATCAATTTGTATTCTTCTGGTGTACTATCGGAGGTTGATTATCATTACAACAATCTTCATCTTGCAGACTGCAGTCCGAAACAACAGCACTCGCGCCAGCCATGGAAGTTTTCACGCGTCTTTTTCTACCACGTTTTCCATCAATCTTTCCCTGAATTATAAGCAGGGTAATCTTCTATTTGTCTCACCCCACGATGTGACTAAGATAGTGGAGTTTTCTTTTTTATATCTAGTTCAACCCCAAAATAGGTTACATTTTTTAACCGGTGAAATTTCGGTCTCATTATGTAATACCCCTATTTACGCAGGATAGTTGGAGACGCCTTGTCGAAGCGACGGGTTACCTACAAATAATGATTATTAAAGGATTCCTAATAGTCAGTTAGGAATATTTAAAAAAGGAGGTTTTTTTTAAACAACACTGGGGCTCAAAGGGTGTATACCGGAATGGATGGATGAGCTCAGGATATATTATTTGAAGCGACCACACATAATATGGGAGATACCGTGTTAGAAGAAAATGTGAATTTATTACCAGTACATTCCGAGATTTCCAGGACTTCGAGGCGCGCTATGCTAATGGATGTGTCACAGGATTTATTTGCGGCTTTTTATATAAAATATTATTCATAAATATTATGATGTTATTTTTAGGGGTTGATTTATCCACTTTATGTATTATTTTGTATGTTATTTTTTGTAAAATATAAATATACTAACATATTCATTATGTGATACTGCACATGGGTGCCGATGAATGACTACCTCCGCGGTAGAGCAATATGTTTTTGGCTCCAGATTATACATCGATGTTCCAGACCCAGAGTTCGTGGGTTTGTAACCCGACGGGACAAGTGTTGAGCTTTAAGTCCAGAGCTTTGAACTTTGGCTCAAAGCTCAAACTAACTTAAAGCTCCGCAAGTGGCCACATGAAGGAACGAATAATGCAAATTCCTCCGGTTATGGAAAGAAAACTTTGAGGAAACCTTCTAAAGCTGAATAAAGTTGAGAAAGAAAAGAGATGGATTGCTAAATAACTGGCTATTCATATCTAGTCACTAAGTAACATTTAACGATTCTTTTCGTCAAAAATCCTATTAACCACACAAAAGAATAAAAAACATCATTTTTACGTTGTTTTTAACAACACTATTTTTAATTGTTATATACGAGTATTTACACTTAATTATTGAGACCGGACCGGTTTCACCCTGCAACAGGCATCTTCTGATTGGATCCTAAAACATCCAGACTGGAAGATACTCTCAGTATCGCATTGGTGGAAGACCACCATTCAAGTTTCAATTCTGAATGGTGATTCAGAATTGAAACTTTGCTTGAAGTGGCTTTTAGCCGTGTTTGGTGACCAGATCTGAATCGCCAGGTATTTTCCCACCTTCCTCTCCCCCATCTTCTTCCCCTCCCCAATACCATCAGCCTCAGAACATCTCACTGGCTCCAGACGGTTGGGAGCAGTTGGGACTCTGTGCGGTATTCATATAAAAAAAAAACATTGATATTCTAACTTTATTGACTTTCGTTCCCATCTGTTTCGTTTATAGAGTTAAAGACAGCCAAATAAATCTGGAAAGGAAAAGGGCATACTGCATTATTAATAAAAGAGAGATATAAATTAAGATGATTAATGACGTCGTGACGACCTTTTTTCTTTTTCAGAATAGTCGATGGTTAGATGACCAAATTATAGCAGATTTACTAAGCCATTTCATGAAGAATATCTCGAAAACTTCCAGAGTAGATATTATATTCATCAGGGAATAATATTATCAATGAGAGTATTGTTCTAAGCTCTATCACACTGTATTTATTCGTGTTTTTTTTATCTCCGTAAACCCAAAATCTCCATTTTGAGTCCCGGAAAGTGGGAACGGAAATCCCGCCCGGAACCTCGTTGTTAATTAGTCCGTATTTCCGGTTTATTATCACCCCCTGTTGACAACGGGCGTAAATAATAATATTATTCTGGAAGTTCTCGAATAAAACATGTTTTGGGAATTTGGAATACGCATGTTTTGTTAATTCCTATGATATTTTAGGGAATTCTCTTTACGTGAATACGTTTCATATAATTAATTATTTTGTACAGTGGTCGTTAGTACCTTTCCCGATTCGACCAAGATGTAACAACTGTTTTTATCGAGATTTTTTCTTGAATATTTTTATTGATAGTTGGAAATGATATCTTGTCTTATTTTTATCAGTCAAATGGATATTTCAAAGCATCACGATGATAAAGACGTCGCGAGCTAAACATTGTTGCGTTGACATTGAATGTCTCGCTTTGTCTCGGGTATGCTCGGAATGAACCATCTACGAGTCAGAAGGGATGTGGACATTATCACACATTTCTTCAGAGTGATTCGTGGATGGTTTGAAAAGGCATCTATCATGGAGAGCATTCATTTCTATGTTCCCGATGGTTATCTCCGTCACCGATGGCACAAACTGTTTTATCTCCCAACCTGCAGGACCCGTGGAGGGTAATACCGGTGGGAAGGGCAATATTGTTGTTGGAACAGAATCATTTAGGATATTAATATATTTAGCATTAATGCAGGTGATTTAAAACAGTGAGCTTGGTTGCTGCTTTGTAAAATGTACCCACTTTTTATTTATTTATTTATTTATTTTATACGCCATGATTAAATCTTGCTGTACGGGTTATTTTTTTGTAATAGTGATAGATATTAAATTAACTATAACTATACGAGTATAGTGTTTACGTTTATTAATACAATTACAGTTAATTTAATATCTATCACTATTACAAAAAAAAATTGCTTGTTGACACTATTAAAACGATATTTTTATTCAAATCATCTCAAAATGACGTTGCTCTTCGTGTTAGATTTTTAAACAAACATTTATTTTGTGCAAAATTCTCCGCACCAAGCACCAATTTATTTAACGCTCATTTGAACACTAGCTCCTCTCCGTTGTTTGGTATCTTTTATATTTTTTATGTGAATACCGCACAAGAGTCCCAACTGCTCCCAATAGCAGGAAGCTGGCTATTCACCATTCAGATCTGTTAACCTAACACCGCTAAAGTCATTTTTAAGCATGTTTGGTGGTAGGCACATCTTTAAAAAGCGTTCAGAGTAGAAGATACTCTAAGTATCGCCTTGGGGAAAGACCATAATTCAGAAATGAAACGTTGCTTGAAATGGCTTTAGCCGAATTCTGAATAGCCAGGTACTTCGTCACCTTCCTCTCCCCTATCTCCTTGCCCTCTCAACTACCTTCACCCTCACGTAACGCCATAGTCTCACTGGCTTTATTTAGACCGTTGGGAGCAGGTGGGACTCTTGTGCGGTACTCACATGAAGAAAGCAATATTTCGATTTCGAATGGTGGTCGTTCACCAGGGCTATACTGAGAGCATCTTCCACCCTGAAGATGTAATCTTAGGAAGCATCTATCTTATCTTTTGCTAAGTGTAGTATTAGGCAGCCGATCGACGCTTGTGCGGGCTGTAAATTTCTCGAATGGACTATTATATCAAGTCCAAATGGTGATAAAATTCACAAGTCTCCAGTTTGGCTGGCGGACATGTTAGATATCCTCTGCAACTCGGCCATTTATTTTCTTTATTTTAGCAGTGGGCGACAAAATATATATATATATATACCGGAACCCTCGATTTAAATATATTTTTTTATAACAAACAAGTAAACAAAACCAAAAAATATAAACAAATCATAAGCAAAATTAATTTCCACGTATTAATGAAATACTAACATTTTTTGAACAACTTTCAAATTGTAAGTTCAATTTTAAAAAGTTTATTAAAAATGATTAATAATAATTATATTTTATTTTCCATTACAATCTATATTGTTATTTCCCAAAAATCTCCTCTAAAAACTAGCTTAATTTGTAAAAATAATGTAGATATAAATGTATGTATATGATTAAAAATCTCAAATCATATAATGCATGATAAATATATATTATATATGTATGTACAAAGTTACAAAACAATATTTGACGGGAGTAGACGTTACATGTTATGTAATGTCGATATACTGGACAGCTTTCATGTTTTTTTTTCTCATTCAGGAGCATTTAGGTAAACGGTCTTTAAAAACCAATGGAGTGCTGATACCAACCCTGATGTATGGCAGCGAGGCATGGAACTGGCAGTGGAAGAATGAAAGTAGACTGAATGCTGTAGAAATGAGATCTCTGAGACGAATGTGTGGTAAAACCATGTATGATCGTGTGAAAAATGTTGATTCGTAAAGAATGCAAGGCAGATGTAAGCGTAGTGAGCAAGATCAAGAAAGGGACGCTTAGATGGTTTGGGAATGTAGAGCGAATGAACGAAAAGAGGAGTGTAAGGAGAATATATGACGCAAATGTGAATGGAAGAAGAAGCCGGGGACGACCGAGGAAGACATGGCACGATCAAGTGAATCAAATACTTGAGTCGGGCCATGTCAAAAGTCGGAATAACAGAAGAGAATGTATGAGACGTTGTATGAAGGTGAATGAAGCAAGAAGTATATGCCAAGTTCGAGTTGTTTGGCGGTCCGTCCTCTCTGCCTACCCCTGCGGGGAAACGGCGTGATAGTTAGTTAGTTAGTCTTTAAAAACAGGAACAATGTTCCGGTTATTATGTACAATCGTTGGGAAATGATCAGTTCGAAAGATACATCTTTTTTAAAAGCCCTACGTTGAAAAGATAGGAAGTAGAATAACACATACATTTTTTAAAAGGCTTTGAAGGAGTTTTTGGAACATAAAGTATCAAAAATATAATATAATTTTCACCTACTTAACTAGGATACTTAAATATACATTTTAATAATTTTGTTATATTAATAGTTTTTGTGTATAATTCGTAGAACTCCACTTAATTATTTAAATTTTTTTTAATTTAAATCATCATTAATAATGTTATTATTAAGTTCTGCAAGTAATTAATAAACGAACGAATGGTTCTAATATAACATTAATTAGTAAACTAAGGAAAACTATATATTGACCGCTTCTCAGTATGTTCACATTATCAAAACAATATAACATATTTAAATAAATCAATTAAGAAAACATTATCATTTAAATACGAGGAAACACATTATAAACGTAAAAACCTCACAGAATAGAGAATTTAATTATTTCTAACTGAATCGTTTTACCGATATTAAATCATTATTTTTAAAAACCTCTCCAAATTAGGATGTGGTGGGAGTGAATAAAATCATATAAATAAGTCGTCACAATGTGGATTAACCGCAGTTTGAAAATGTTCTTAAACGTCGAAACAGCTGTCACAATAACAAAAAAAAAACTAATAATACTTGCAGAACTTAATAATAACATTATTAAATTTGATTTACGTTAAATTAAAAAATATGTATTATTTTGTTCATTGAAGGTAAGCATATTTTTCAAATTTAATAAGTCTTCTGGAAGGCAATTATGTAAACGCATCCCTCGTATTAAAATCTAATAAGCATGCTCTTTGCTTTACTTTTCCAAAAAAACGCTGCTACAGAAATTTCTTACGGTTGAGTTGACAAATTTCTAGGACATAATATCTATTGAATTGAAGAAGGAATTGAATGTCAAACATTAAAAAATATGGCAGCTGTAGTTGAAAGGAGAAACGTGCTGATTATTGTGACACTCGTGGAATCCAAAATCTTTTGCATCAACGTCTTATTTATATCTCTAGGTATATAACATTTTACATAGTTATTATTATTTTTTTATATTTTTTTACAGAAAGACAAATTACCAAGTTACGAATAACTTGACAATATTAGGAAATTACCTACTACCATCATTAAGTGGAAGATGTTGCTTGCGCAACGATGGAGGACTTAGCTAGCCGAGGAATAGAGATCACGACGCCGGCAGGAAGCCGACGCATTTATAAATTCAGCCACCGACCGGTCAATTTCAAGCTGTGAGTAAAACATATTTGGTTGCACTTTGTACAATGACTTCCATTTAGAGATTTTCATTCGGGTTTTTTGAAATATCAATTACGATAAAAAGTATTTGATACTTTTTCATATTTGATGACCTCCGCGGTCGAACGGTTAAGATCTTTGGAATCGGATCCAGAAGTCGCGAAATCGAAATCGAAACCCGGGGTGCGCAAATAATTTTATATGTTAATTTTTTTGGAATAACAAAGTGAAGTTCCATTGTAACATGTTTTTAATCATCGAAGAAAATATTAACAACTCTCGAAATGAAACATGAAACCGAAAATACACAGAAAAGAAAAAGATAACGGTAGCAGCTGGGATTCGAACCCGGGACCTCATGGTCTATCCGGGACTGCGCTCTATTCCACTGAGCTACAGCTACCCCAACCGGTCCGTTTTTTGTTTTATCGGTATCATACTTGTACTTCGATATCTAAGAACTGTTAAAATATATGGGAATTAATTGTAGATGATATACGAGTAGATGCGGGATATTCACATAGAGGTATACTTTTTTTGACTATTTTTCTAATAAGTCATCTCTCAGTGGCGTGCGTTGATCTTTGGCGAAGGGTAAGCTTTAGTCTTTTAATTTATTATTATATATATTATTGGGTTCATTTTTTCGCCGCTTGATCAGAGAAGAGTATTTATAACACGAATTGCAATTTGGAACTGAAAAGTCGATTTTTGTAAAGTAGAAATATTTTATTATGGTAAATCGATTATAACGTAAAAAAATCAAAAAATTTAGGAAAAAATTAAAAAAAAAATTACCTTTCATTTTTAAAAGATAGGCACAACTTTTCAGCCACCACTGTCATCTCTATATTATATTTATATCACTCTTGACAGTTAATTCCACAAACGGAACCTTTTAACAGCTGTTTCTGAGATTTATAAATATGCCGTATTTGTTTAATTTACCACGCCTCGTATAATCTAAGTTATCAGCTTAAGTATGTATATATATATATATATATATATATATATATATATATATCAGACTTACTATAGTTAAATTTAATATTTTGTATAATCTAAGTTAGCAGCTTAAGTATATATATATGTCAGACTTACTTACTTAAATTTAATATTTTGTATAATCTAAGTTAGCAGCTTAAGTATGTAAATATATCAGACTGGCGATAGTTAAATTTAATATTTTGTATAATCTAAGTTAGCAGCTTAAGTATGTATATATATATATACAATATATCAGACTTACGATAGTTTAATTTAATATTTTGTATAATCTAAGTTAGCAGCTTAAGTATGTATATATATATATATATATATATATATCAGACATACGATAGTTTAATTTAATATTTTGTATTTTTAGCACACCCTTGTAAGGCACTCCTGATATTTGACAAAAAATAACACCATTGACTAGCCTAGTATTAGTATCATTATAGATTGCATAGGTCACCCCATAATATTCATATACGTATCATCTATTCAAAAATCAACATAAAAAATTTCCACCCAACCCCAATAAATCGCGATAGTTTTCCTCCATCGGTGCTATTATAAAACGGCATAAAACTTTGCCGGTTAACTGCTAAGATTATACTACCGCAGAGGAAGAGTATCGCAGTTACAGAAATATTTTATTATTTATTATTACTTGCTAAAAAATAAATAATTGTGAATATCGCACAAGAGTTCCAATTGAAGGGAGCAAGTGGGATTATAGCATCCCCAATAGGGGGTGTGTTGTGATGTTAAAGGGGGTCGGGAGTGAAAGCGAATGGGGAAGAAGAATGTTTGGAAGTACTTTAGGTTAAGTTTACCCAAGTTTACCCATGTTTAAAAGATACCTGAACGATATTTTTATGTTGCAACAATTATAAGAGCATCGCATAAGAGCTATTCTTTAATTATTTTTTTTTTATATATATTATCTTTGTACTCATCTACATTCCAAAAACTTGTTCCTCTTTTTTTTCTTTCTATGTATCATATACTATATTATGTATTATGCAATTTCATACATTTTTACATCATCCCAAATATAAAAACACAATGATTTTTTTTTTCACAATGTCGTGCACTCATATAAGAGTATTATATTATGCACTTGTGTATTATGTATCATGTAGATCAGGCTATTACTATTTTTATTAAAAAAAAGTAGTATCTACAAATTAAAAACCTTTCCCTTTATAACATCTCTGTGTCATGCACTTATACATTATTATACATACATATATATTATAAATATGTTACACTTATATACCAACTATGCATCATGTTATCTTTTTTTTAAAGTCCTGTACACATAATCATTTTAATGTTAAAATATTTAATAATATAAAAGCGATTTAGGGCGTTAATGAATGAATAAATAAATGAAATGAAAGGTTATTCAGATCTGGTCACTGAATACGGCTAAAGCCATTATAAAACTGAATAGCCAGATATTTTCCAACCTTCCAATTTCTCATATTCTACCTATCCCCACATCCAGTACCACAACATATCCTTAATAGTAACACAAAAAAAAACTATATCGGACAAGAATAGAAGTTGCATTGTTAATATGTATTAATAACATATTTATACGTTGGGAGATTAAGGCGGGTGTCAAGGTTGTCGCGTAGCTCAGCGGTTTAGAGCACTTATCTCGTTGTTCGTATCTGTACTAATAATGATAAACTTGATAAAATTTTAAATGATAATTAAACTAATTCCAAACTTAAAAGATTAACTAATAAAAAAAAACTTTGCTTTCGTGTTCATGGAACGGAAATGTTTAATAAAGTACCTGCCTATGTAATAAATATACAAATTCTTTAGTTTCTTATTTCACCACCGTTGGTAAAGTTTTCATGTAAAAATTTACCTCATGCATGAACGTTTCCCAAAGCTGTCCTTTTTGGAATGGGCAATCTTCGAACTCTTTTGCTGGGTTGATACCGGGTGGCTAAGCCACCGTCTGCATCATTGTACATTTTAAAGGTTATACTTTAAAATCAACGTACTTTGATATTTTCTGTGACACCGTGTACGTTTTTTTGCATCGCAGGTAAAATGGTTTAATACGAATACTTTTCTTTAACCGCCGTCCTTTGGGTTATTATTCAAAAAGTAGGTAAAAAAACATCGTTTTTTTCATTAGATTTCGCAATAACAATACGTGTGACTAGTGACGTAACTTGTATGGGAGAGACGAAAATACCCGAACACATCCGTTAGGTTCGGCTGACCTCAAAATACTAAAGAGATGACGCAGGAACAAACTTAACGTAAACGAATGTTTTGTGGGATTCGGGTATAGCCTTTTTTGTACCTGAACGTACGGAATACGGCTTGTTGCGTTTGGGCGATAATACAGCGGCCGTATTACGTACGTTAGTAGGGCGGTTAAATAGGTTCTTATTTGTTATTATTATTTTATTTTTTAAGTAGATGCAAAATAAATATTACATAATTAGAACAGTGTAGTAAAGAAAACATCATATAGCTGTTCCTCGCCATAAAGAAACAAAGTACTTGTATTGGGTGAGGGAATTTCGCTACCTATAATAAAATCATATATGAAAAAATACCGTTTCGTTTAAAATACAGCAGAGAAAAGTACGATTCAATTGTTCAAAATTAGTTATCAGTTATCTGTAGTAATAATATTAATAATGAAGGAAAACGCAAGGTTTGTAGAAAAGAGATATGGAAAAATAAAATAAAGCTAATTATAATAACAAATACAGGGCGCTGCAGTTGAATACTTTTTATATTTTTTAGATTTAAAGGAAGTACTTTGTAATGGTAAGTTATTCTTGGATAGAGGTGAGTATTTTTAATATATTTTGTATATTTATTTTTTCACATTTAGGTACATGACATAATTCAATATCTACAAGTTCATATAATCAACAAACGTGTAAATTGGTACATTACACAAATAATTTAAACTAGTTTTGTGGTGCGTAATTTTGCTTACATAAATATGTATTGTACTCTTAATGATAATAATGTTATTTCAATGCACACCAGTTTTATTTTGTTGTATATTTAGCAATAGCATTTTATGTGTTGTGTCGATAAAACACATAAAAAAATAGTGTTTGTAAAAATATTCCCACTTATGTAAAAGAGGAATAAAATATAAAAAAAGTAAACATTCCATCGCAATCTTTGAATTTGCCGCTTATGTTGTGCCTAACCAATCCCTGTCTATTTTCTATAGATGCGGGTGCATAAGTCTTCAGGCAGCGGCATGATAGTGAAAAACAAAAAAAAAATCGCCTACTAAGTGATTTTTGTTTTATAGGTTAGATAATAGAAAATTTGAGGAGTTCTACAAATTTTGAAAAGAAAATTGTATTTTTATTCGTCATCTTAATTTTTATAATTTATTTGGTTTATATTTGTTTTAATCAGAATTTTGTAAATACTTACTATAAACAACTATTATGTATAAACATAGTAATTATCAAATTAATTTAAAAACACTATTAATATACACAGATATCAAAATGTTTCGAAAGCGATGCTTTCTTCATCAGCAATAAATGGAATACTAAAAAATAATAATGTCAAGTATAGACAGAATATACACATAGAACAAAAAATAATTATATATTTATATAATTTTATTAATTATCAGTCCTTTTAAATTATACGTGTACATAAATAATCTAAAAAAAAAACATATTTATCGGAAACCTTATTATGGACACTGGAGATATGACAAATGGAAAGAGATTCCGTAGTTTTCAAAAGTAGAAATAATATTTAATAAATCTCGTTAAAAACGTTAATTCCATATCGCAAGAACTGAATATTATTTTCACAACATTTTAGAGCGAAACTCGTTTACAAAGGAAACTAAAGTCGTATCAAATTACTCGCAGAAACATAATTTCTTGTTTCTTCATCCCGCTGATGCAAAGCGACAAAAATAACACGTTAAGTAACGTTCCTGCATTTCCCCACCTTAATCCGTGCTATTTCCATTACAGTAATTATAATTTAATACGCGCTTCCGTGCTGCTGCTTTCAATTCAATATACCCAGTCTGTATTCGTAATAAATATTTAAAATTGCAACATGAAACTTTCCATTCGAGATTCAAATTTATATCTCAGATTCAAATTTATATCTCGAAATTGTCGTAAAAAGAGAACTGTGTTAGGTTAGTACATGGTACCTACTTGTAGTGTTGCTTTCACTGTGTAGGGTTGCCTAGACTGGGAAATGGATAATTATTTGATCCTAGGGAATAACATCGACGGCCTCCATGGTCGAGGGATAAGGCTCTCGACTACGAATTCGAAGGTCGCGGGTTCAAATCCCGGCGTGCGCAAATAAATTTTATTTAATTAATTTGTGTTGTTTCACAATTAATTAATTTAAAAATAATATATAGTATATTTGTGCACGTTCCAGAGTGGAAGATACTCTCAGTATCGTCCTGGTGAAAGACCACCATTCAGAATTGAAACGTTGCTTTTAGCCGTGTTTGGTGACCAGATCTGAATAGCCAGCTATTTCCCCACCTCCCTCTTCCCCTTCTCCTTCCCATCCCCAATACCTTCAGCCTCACAATATTCCCCAATTGGGGATGCCATAGTCTCACTGGCTCCAGACGGTTGGGAGCAGTTGGGACTCTTGTGCGGTATTCATATAAAAAAACATCTATTCAATTGCTAGTATAATCATTTCTACCCAGTTTTGTACATGTTTCAACATTCTTCTTGATTTTTTTTTTATGACGTAAAAATTATGGCGTTTTTACTAATTACGTGGCTTCCTGTCTTAATCTTTTTATAGAATAGACTTTTCAATGTTTAAAGCTTATGATATGAAAAAAAAACTAGCAGACTGCGTAGAAATTGAGCAAGATAAATATAGATAGATAACATCATATTATATACCAGCATAAGAACATGGATTTTCTCATAATGTATGGACGCTGCTTGGTTTGGGTGATCCTCTCTAAAAACGTCTTTATAGCTGTTATTAATATCTATTAAACGATGTAATATTCCGTCATAAATATAATGATAATAATAATAATAAACATAATTAATTAGAATTTTTTTGTTTACACCGCTGGTTTTAATATATAAATTTCTACATGTGTTGAAAGCGAAGCTTTCCTCATCAGGATACACAGTATACTAAAAAATAATGACAAGTATAGACAAATGATAAACACAGAAAATAATAATTTAAGCATAGACAAATTACAAACAAAAATAAAAATTAACAATAAGTGATGAAAGTGGGTAAGTAATTAATTAAAAATGTAAAAACTATTGCATTTTTTATAAATATTAATAATAAAAATAAATCCTTTTTTAAATTTATTATTTAATATTTTATGAACACTTTTCTATTTTGATATTTGTAATTTGTCTATTTGTTTATTATTTGTGTACACTTCTCAAGTCATTATTTTTTAGTACAATGTTTATACTGACGAGGGAAGCTTTGCTTCTGAAACATGTTGATATTTATATATTAAAAACAGTGGTGTAAACAAAGTTCTTTTTATTAATTATATTAATAATATAAATAATGACGCCACAAAATAATTACATATCTTTCGAAGTAATAATTATTACCATTATATTTAGACGCTAGAAAAGTATAATATTAAAATGTAGAGTTTGGGTTGTACACATTTTCGCCTGTTTTGAGGTACATTATTAAAGGATATTTTGAATAATGTTCCGATTCAATGTTATTCTCCCCCCGCTGTATATTTTCTTGTAATTAACATTATTAGAAAAAATAAGAACCATTATGAATTGACTTTTTTTTGGCATTCTTGAACGTTATTTATTAGAGTTTTTGTATATTTGAATAACTATTAACTTTGAAACTAGTAATAAGTAATTTTAATTACTTATTTACATATTATCAAAGACAACTAGAACGGAGAAGAAGGAAGACAATAACAAAAAAGATAGAAAAACATGTTGTTTGTTACCTAGTCTATGTCGACAAATAATAATAGAGTAGGTTTAAAACGGAGTAATATTGTGACAAAGCAGGTACAATTTATTTTTTTTAAACCAACCAAATATTAAAAACAATCGAATTCTTAAAAAAAATACATAAAACCTTAAACATAAAACTTGTAAATTTGTCATAATTTGTACTAAAACACAATTTCCCAGAAGCATTTTTCCTACAAACCACATGAAATTGATAGTAAACGATAGTACACATTTTCTTTTGCTGAAAATAGTGTTTTAATATTTATTTACAACTTACAACCATCCATATAAATATAATATAAACCTAGTTTATGTTCAACCATTTATCATTTCATACATTACAATTTATTGATAACAATAATACAAATTTTCACATTTGTAAGAATAACCGAAAACAAGAAAGAATTTTTGAAAAATCTATGAGATGATGTAATACAATTTGTAACAGCGGTCATAAGTCACAAATAATTGGCAATTTTCTAAAGAATTCTGCTCCTAAAATTGAGTTTTTCGTATGAATAAAACGAATGAAGGGTAACGTTCACTCGTAAAACGTTTTATGGTTATATCAGTATTTTTTGTCATGATAAACGATTTGCTGCCTTTCTTCATAAAGAAAAATTTTGTTATTTTTTTTCAATCTCATTTTAAGGAGAAAAAAATAAACAAGTACTCCGCGCGTAAGCAAATGTTGAAATCAATTCAGGTAACAATTTAGGTCCAGCGCTGCGTGTGGAGCTGCGGTCACCGACAATGAGGTTCTTCAGATAAAATGGTAAATACATAAATGGATACTACTGAAACATGATCAGTCCAAAGCATTGGTGAACTTCTTGACAATGAGTTTCTCCAGACAAAATTGTAAATATGTAAATGGATACTACTGATACTTGATCAGTCCAAAGCATTGGTGAATTTCTTGACAATGAGTTTCTCCAGACAAAATTGTAAATATGTAAATGGATACTACTGATATTTGATCAGTCCAAAGCATTGGAGAACTTCTTGACAATGAGTTTCTCTAGACAAAATGGTAAATAAGTAAATGGACACATTAAGAACAAAATATTTAAAAGCATTTTTTTGAAACTTTATCCTGTTTTACGGTAAGTTCAACAAATAATCTGCGTTACTTTATTGGATAATCCAAAATGACGTGGCAATAAATTTATCAATGAAGATGAACGGAAAAAACCCGAGTGAATTATTCGCCCACTGATTTATGAAGTATTAGCGGCCATTGGCCATTACCTTCTGACGGCTGATAAGGGATAATATCGACAGGGGTTGGATTCCAGACGATAAGCCTTACTTACCCTAAAAGCCTCGACCCTGAAAACTATGGTATTGAAATGTACATATTTCCCGGAATGTGACATGTATCATCTGATGCCATCTGGTGGTAAGTTTAAATATCTAATCGTAAGGAGGTACGTTAATCTAAAACGTTTGTTGTACCACTATATCAAATAAAAACTATGGTATTGAAATGTACATATTTCCCGGAATGTGACATGTATCATCTGATGCCATCTGGTGGTAAGTTTAAATATCTAATCGTAAGGAGGTACGTTAATCTAAAACGTTTGTTGTACCACTATATAAAATAAAAACTATGGTTTTGAAATGTACATATTTCCCGGAATGTGACATGTATCATCTGATGCCATCTGGTGGTAAGTTTAAATATCTAATCGTAAGGAGGTACGTTAATCTAAAACGTTTGTTGTACCACTATATCAAATAAAAACATTTCTTAGCTACATTTTTGCGACAAAACCACAACAAGACGTACTTATATATATATAATGCTGGAAAATAGTTAAAAACTGTAATAAAATTATGTACTTACAAAAATACTAACTAATAACTAATAGCATAATTTTCTTTACCTAATCGAATGAACTGTTGGTAAATTATTTTGGCATATCCTCTAAATGGCATTAACCGCTTGTTATATAACTGATATAAAACGATAAGTGACTTTAGATAGATTATTTATAACAAAACTAAATGAGTAAATTTAAAAATTGTCAGACACAAACTTTACAAGAAGACTACAGACCGATATTCATCGCCACCTCCGCCACCAGAATATTTGAACGGGTTCTTGTAGATCATGGCAGATCCCACATGAAAATGAGAGACAATCAAACGGGTTTTAAAAGTGAATGCTCCACCGTCACAGATATATTCTTCGTAAAATGAATATTAGAACATTAGAGGAAGTAAAATACGACAACTTAAGATTATACTAAGTAGTGGTGAATAAATAATTTTCCTTACTTTATTAATTAATGTTAAATTAGGATAATTCATTCGTTTATTTTCTAATTGTTCAAGTAACTTTAATCTAAGACCCTTTCTTTCTATATGCAAGAATGTTCACTTCAGCACTTCTCAGTATCTTTACATTATCAAAACAATATAACACATTTAAATAAATAAATTAAGAAAATATTATCATTTAAATACGGGGAAACACATTATAAATGTTAAAACACCACAGAATAGAGAATTTAAATTATTTACTAATTAAATCACTTTTACCGATAATAAATCATTATTTAAAAAAAACCCGTCCAAATTAGAATTGGGTGAGAGTAAATAAAATCATATAACTAAGTCGTCAGTCACAGTGTAGATTAACCACAGTTTGAAAATGTCATTGAACGTCGAAACAGCTGTCACAATAATAAAAAGTAAAAATACTTGCAGAAATTAATAATTTGATTTACATTAAATTAAAAAAAAACGCTGTTGGTAATCAAATACGTGGAGGGTCATTAAAAATATTTTCCCAGCTTTTTTAAACGGTGAGGTCTTAAAAATAGTAAAAAAATACTATTTATCGTCACCACCAAGCTCACGGATGATGACGACATCGACAGGAGGGGAGGCGAGCACTGGGTATAAAATCAAACTCGCTTAGTAGAAGATATCGGCGCTGCAGCTCACAGGTGAAAAGGACGCTCTTAGCAGTCTGTATCACCGGCATACATGCGAGCTCTGGGCCAACTTCGAAAAGAGAACCATGGAAAGGCTTTGGGCGCAATATAACAACGCATACCGCGTGATGTTCGGACTTCCCAGGGACTGCGGCGTCTTCTCTATGTTCACGGAAGGGCAAGGTCCTGGATTTGCAGCCACACGTCATGTTTGGAATGTGCATCCATAAGTTGAGGTGGGTGTGCAAAAACTATTTTGGATCCCCTATCAAAATTACAGAAATCATTATTATGAGTCATTCAAAAAAAAAAAAAATTTGGTACCGCAGTGATGAACTAGTTATAGAGTTACGAATTCTGGACGTTAGACAATGATAAATGAGAAAAATAAAGGTATATACACATAAATTACGTCACCTCTACTCATCTATCGACCACTATCACGACACACGATATTCATTAATGCAATTGTACAACCAAAACATCTCTCAGGCAAAGACAGTTTTCATTTTTAGGTTCATAATTATACAACGCTAAACCTGTTACTTAGAAAACAAAAAGTCCAGACATTCTTCGTAAATTGGCTAGTGATTGGCTTCAAGAATTAGGAAGAAATGAGAGCGAATTAATGCTATCTCAAAATTTATCAAACTATTCAGCTCGGGAGTAGGGTCATACTATAATCGAACTTCTAAAAAATCACAAATACGCACATACTCGTACAAATCACAAACAAATTGTTTGACCTATTTATATAAATGTTAATTGTACATATTGTGTAACCGACGTGATCGTTTGATCGTAATTATCATGATTCTTAGGATTCTAATTTTGCGACATTATGTTGATACAAGCCATAAGTGCGGGAAACACCGATTTATTCTAATCCATAATACGGTACCCGAGGTCTGTTTACCTGAGGGTAATTTACAAACGCCCGGCTTTAAATCCCGGGAATTTCGCAGTCGCCAGAAAAAGGCAGTTACGGGGATTAACGGCGAACTAATTAAAAGCCACCGAGCCACAGTTCGTAGTTTACGAAGGAACCCGAAGAATAGTTCGGATGTGATTAAAAAGGGGGACTTTGGCCGAAGCAAAGTCAGTAGTGGACAGAGACGAGTGAGTAGAGACCGTCCGGCAGTGGTCGTAGTCGAGACTCCCGTCTCCTACAAAGCAAGCAGGCCACTTGCATCCCCAGCCTGAGACGCTGCGAGAAAACTCGGCAGGAACCGCCGAACCCCAACGCCCACCGTTCGAGTGCAGTCGAGTGCCCTTCGCCTCCTGCCCTCCAACGCCGTGATCCCATCAAGGCACATATCCACCACCGCAGGGGTCACACTCGGACGAGCAATCGTGACTCGTACCCAGTCACATCTTGTAAGAAAGTCTTTCACTTCTCCTGCCTCCCACCTGAAGGATTCCTGAACCTGCCTCAAGGATAGTCGGCCCCGTACCAGCATAGAAAGTGGCTTAATCCAGCACCTACATGTTTACAGTCTTGTAACGACAATGGTCGCTTACAAGTGGTCCTCTCGAGCACGGATCAAGTCACATAGTGATCCCCGGACTACGGATCTAGTACCCAGCCGCTACCCAGGTGATCTAACAAGATGTCACCGGCCGTTACCCAGAAGTGTACGGCCACACAAGGCGCCCCACAACGCTCCACACAAGGCGCCCCACAACGCTCCACACAAGGCGCCCCACAAGGCTTCACACAAGGCGCAGAGTACCGGCTTCCAGCATCCCACGTCGCGATGCACGGCCAAACGACCCCTCTGCAGCCCTGTCAACCGCAGCCCACAAACGCGAACGCGACATTCCCGGGTCAAACTACAACGGATGACTCGGCGCGTTGAACCCAAAATTGGGCGAAGAAAAGAACGGACCCGCTCTCCCAGATTGCTGCATTAATGGTGGAAGCATTCCGCACATTACAAAATGGCGGAACACAGCGGCCGCAGCCGGAAATGTCCGGCCCAGCACGACCCGCAGCGCTCGACACGTCATACGCCGGCGGAGCTACATCGGACCTCGCTTCCCACGGCCACAAGCGAAAGGATGCTAGCCGCCACTACGCTGTAGGGCCCGGTCTTACGCCCCCTGCCCCCGCAGCGCCCGGTGCATTACATGGCAGCCCAGCTGCTTACAACCTCACTCCCCGCGGGCTCGAACGGAATGACTATAGTTACAATTCTGTAGCGCTCGGCGCTACAGTCTCTGGCCCCGCACCCCTCGGCCCGGCACCCCTCGGCCCGGCACCCCTCGGCCCGGTTACCATCGACCCAGCGACACACGTTCCCGAACAAGCAAGTACGGCCGCCTGGGATTCTAGAGCACGAGCTGTTACGGCAGCGGCTCTAGCCACAAATACCGACACGACACGGAGCACAGTAGCCTCTGCGGATTCCAAGAAAGAAATAATCCGTCGGATGCGAGCAGAGTTGCAAGAAATAAGAAAACGAAACAGGCAGATCGAGCAACTGATCGCCGCGTCTGGGCTCCCTTTGCTGTTGAGCACTGACACAAACCCGGAAGTGCGCAGCCTTGCACCGCCCGATCCCGAAGTATCCGGCGCTGCACACGGCCCTGCTATAGGCGGGCCCCGTCACAACAACTGCTGCCCGGAGGTGCGCAGCCTCGCACCGCCCGATCCCGAAGTATTCGGCGCTGCACATGGCCCTGCTATAGGCGGGCCCCATCGACATGACAATGACTGCCGCCCTGAAGAATGCAGCATCGCATTGCCTGACCCCGAAGTGTCTGGCTCTGCTCACGGCCCTGCTATAGGCGAGCCCCATCTACTCGACAACGACGGCTGCCATGAAGTGTGCAGCTGCGCATTGCCCGACCCCGAAGTGTCTGGCTCTGCTCACGGCCCTGCTATAGGCGGGCCCCATCTACACAACAATGACTGCTTCCCTGAAGTGTGCAGCCTCGCACAGCCCGACCCCGAAGTGTCTGGCTCTGCACACGGCCCTGCTATAGGCGAGCCCCATCCACTCGACAACGACGGCTGCCCTGAAGTGTGCAGCTGCGCATTGCCCGACCCCGAAGTGTCTGGCTCTGCTCACGGCCCTGCTATAGGCGGGCCCCGTCTCCATGACAACAACTGCTGCCCTGAAGTTTGCAGCTGCGCATTGCCTGACCCTGAAGTGTCTGGCTCTGCCCACGGCCCTGCTATAGGCGGGCCCCATCCACTCGACAACGACGGCTGCCCCGAAGTGTGCAGCTGCGCATTGCCTGACCCTGATGTGTCTGGCTCTGCTCACGGCCCTGCTATAGGCGGGCCCCGTCTCCATGACAACAACTGCTGCCCTGAAGTTTGCAGCTGCGCATTGCCTGACCCTGAAGTGTCTGGCTCTGCCCACGGCCCTGCTATAGGCGGGCCCCGTCTCCATGACAACAACTGCTGCCCTGAAGTGCGCAGCCTCGCATTGCCCGACCCCGAAGTGTCTGGCTCTGCTCACGGCCCTGCTATAGGCGAGCCCCATCTACATGACGATGACTGCTGCCCTGAAGTGCGCAGCCTCGCACAGCCCGACCCCGAAGTGTCTGGCCCTGCTCACGGCCCTGCTATAGGCGGGCCCCATCTACCCAATGTTGTCTGCTGCCCTGAAGTGTGCAGCTGCGCATTGCCCGACCCCGAAGTGTCTGGCTCTGCTGACGGCCCTGCTATAGGCGGGCCCCATCTCTACAACAATCACTGCTGCCCTGAAGTCTGCAGCTGCGCATTGCCCGACCCCGACGTGTCTGGCTCTGCTGACGGCCCTGCTATAGGCGGGCCCCATCTCCACAACAATCACTGCTGCCCTGAAGTCTGCAGCTGCGCATTGCCCGACCCCGAAGTGTCTGGCTCTGCTGACGGCCCTGCTCTAGGCGGGCCCCATCTCAACAACAATCACTGCTGCCCTGAAGTCTGCAGCTGCGCATTGCCCGACCCCGAAGTGTCTGGCTCTGCCCTGAAGTCTGCAGCTGCGCATTGCCCGACCCCGAAGTGTCTGGCTCTGCTGACGGCCCTGCTATAGGCGGGCCCCATCTACTCGACAACGACTGCCGCCCTGAAGTGTGCAGCTGCGCATTGCCCGACCCCGAAGTGTCTGGCTCTGCTCACGGCCCTGCTATAGGCGGGCCCCGTCACAACAACTGCTGCCCGGAGGTGCGCAGCCTCGCACCGCCCGATCCCGAAGTATCCGGCGTTGCACATGGCCCTGCTATAGGCGAGCCCCACCGAAACAACAATTGCTGCATTGAGATGTGCAGCTTCGCACTACCCGACCCCGAAGTGTCCGGCTCTGCACGCAGCCCTGCTATAGGCGGGCCCCACCGAAGTGATGATAAGTGCTGCATTGAGATGTGCAGCCTCGCACTACCCGACTTCAAAGTGTCCGGCTCTACACGCAGCCCTGCTGTAAGCGGGCTCTACCGAGACATCAAAAACTGCTGCACTGAGATGTGCAGCCCCGCACTGCCTGACCCCAAAGTGTCCGGCTCTAAACGCAGCCCTGCCATAAGCGGGCCCCACCGAAGAGATAATAGCTGCACACTCAGGTGTACAGCCTCGCACCAGCCGACCCCAAAGTGTCCGGCTCTGCACGCAGCCCTGCTATAGGCGGGCCCCGCCGAGGAGACGATAGCTGCCGCACTCAGGTGTACAGCATCACACCATCCTGGCCACAGACCCGATCCCGCAGGATTATACGCGGATCCCAGAAGCCCGCTGTCTTCACAGGAGACGCGACATCGCCCCGTCTATTATTCCCGATGGGGGGAGCGTGTCCGGCCGCCGTGGACAACGACGAACACGTCTGGATGAAAATTAGTCCAGTTTCACTGCACGGGGGGAGTGTAACCGACGTGATCGTTTGATCGTAATTATCATGATTCTTAGGATTCTAATTTTGCGACATTATGTTGATACAAGCCATAAGTGCGGGAAACACCGATTTATTCTAATCCATAATACGGTACCCGAGGTCTGTTTACCTAAGGGTAATTTACAATCGCCCGGCTTTAAATCCCGGGAATTTCGCAATCGCCAGAAAAAGGCAGTTACGGGGATTAACAGCGAACTAATTAAAAGCCACCGAGCCACAGTTCGTAGTTTACGAAGGAACCCGAAGAATAGTTCGGATGTGATTAAAAAGGGGGACTTTGGTCGAAGCAAAGTCAGTAGTGGACAGAGACGAGTGAGTAGAGACCGTCCGGCCAGTGGTCGTAGTCGAGACTCCCGTCTCCTACAAAGCAAGCAGGCCACTTGCATCCCCAGCCTGAGACGCTGTGAAGAAAACTCGGCAGGAACCGCCGAACCCCAACGCCCACCGTTCGAGTGCAGTCGAGTGTCCTACGCCTCCTGCCCTCCAACGCCGTGATCCCATCAAGGCACATATCCACCACCGCAGGAGTCACACTCGGACGAGCAATCGTGACTCGTACCCAGTCACATCTTGTAAGAAAGTCTTTCACTTCTCCTGCCTCCCACCTGAAGGATTCCTGAACCTGCCTCAAGGACAGTCGGCCCCGTACCCCCAGAAGCATAGAAAGTGACTTGACCAGCACCCTACATGTTTACAGTCTTGTAACGACAATGGTCGCTTACACTAGTGATCTAGAAACTAACCGATTGAGACTTATAACTAATGACTTACAACTAAGAAATATAACTATTGATCCAGAAACTAACTGATTGAGGCTTATAATTAGTGATTTATAACTAGTGATGTAGAAACTAAGTAATTGAGACATAACTAGCGACTTACAACTAAGACTTATAACTAGTGACTTTCAACTAAGATTTATAACTAGTGGCGTAAAACTAGTGGCAAACAGGTGGTTATTATAAACAATATGATTGTAGGGCTAGCATCTATGGTTCAGGATTAGAGACATTTTAAAATAAATTATCTACTGATTGTTGCTCTTGTTGTCAGTGATAATTATACACAACAATGGAACATGTTTATGTGTGATACAAAATTTTACTATTTACAAAAATCAGAGCATGATATTCAACAACAGTGGGACGAGTTTGTATATGATACATAACAGCTCTGTATAGAGGTAACAAAGAAATACAGATACATATTTGTATGCCTCTTGATTAGTTTGAGGATAATATAAATACATATTCTAAGTGTTAATATAAATACGTTATTAATTTTTGTTTCCTTAGAACTTATTTTCCAAGAAGGACTTCTAAAAATATTTTGACTGCAATGCCATGAAAAATAAATTAAAAGTCGGTTTTTCAATAATCATTTTTTTGCGATTAAACCGGTGTCGCTGTAACGAGGTATTCAAATTTTCGAACATCTCGAGCACTCATATAAGCCATTGTTAAGTTGGATCTCCCCGCCTATAGAATGTCTGAATCACGATTCTTATTAAAATACCGGTAGGAGTCTGCGAGACACACGTGAAGTCATAAAGGCGAACTCCCATCCTCCTTTGTACGAATTTTATAGAATTTTGTGAAGAGAGTGATTTAATTCGGACAATGTCAAAGAAAGTTCATTACACCCGACTCTTGAGAGTCTAATACTTATTAAAAACAAATTTTCAAGGGATAAATACATAGATTTACGACAGAATTCAGAGATAAACTTAAAAGTAATATCCATAAATGGAAGAAATTCACCCGCAAATTGCTTAGCTAGGCTAGCCGTTTAGTACTTAGAGTTATGGAATAAGCAAATTTTTTCACGTACCGCTGCGCAAATGCGTCTAGTTATATATAGCTCTTTCCATAGTCCGCAAAACTACAAATAACTAAATGTGTAAAAAATGTATATATCTATTTTAAATTAAATATCTATAAATAACATAAAACTATAAATATTTCAAATAAATACCAACTCTTCTTTTGCCACCAATTTTCTAATAAATTTAGTGTCAATAGAAAAGAAGGGTGAAATAGCAACTGCAAAAATCATATTTTCTCCAAGTTTAAATTTTCTAATAAAACTGTGTTCATGTGAAGCGACCTGCCAGGTAAGAATGTTTTTCGGTATCTGTTTGTACATAATTTTTACAGCGCCCTTGAGGATATTTTTCACAAAAAATGGGCGCCATACAAATTATCCAATTATTATTACTACATTAATACTTTTTCGATGTTATTATAAAGCCATATATTTTTCAACGCCGTTTGAGTTTCAGTCATTTTATTACATTACAAAATTGTTTTTTATGAACCACTTGAACTTTTTTTTATAAAACGGTACAATTTTACCCTCGGCACACTACAGAAATATTAAACTGCGAGAGCTCGGCGTTCCAAAGGGTTATCTTATGCAGTAAAGACCATTCCCCAGAACACACTTAATTTAACTCAAATATCAGTAAAATAAATAAAAATCTTCGTGTAGTGATAGCAATAAGACTGAAGAGCATACAAGTAGAAAACAAATTAACAAAAATAGCAACCAACGCTAATATTCTCGGAAACACAAATCACATTGATTGAGTTCTCTTTTATTTCTTTCAATTTGATCAAACATTGATTATTTAAGAAGACATTTGCAATTAAGGGGAACCGTTAACCTCTAAATAATTGTTAAAGATGCCTCTAAAATCGCGAAAAAGTCATTCCTTTAATGGCCGATATTTCATAAGGTAAAACAAAAATAAACAAAATACTTCTCATCCGTACTAGATATTTACTAAACCTTTAACTAAAAAAATAGATCATTCCGTTTAGATGAGTAATTTGGCCTCCAATCCAAAATTCAGTTTTATATAAAACAGGAACCGCATCCGTTCCCATTAATGCATGTTTGAGAAAAACGTCGAAGAGAAGAATAAACGCCTTCAAAAACGTTTCAATATTTCCCTCGATATTTTTATAACACTCAATCAATAACAAGATTATGGTATTTTCCATCGATATCACCGCAATATTATTTCATACACACGCGGAAATATGACAAGAAGGTTACGAATTACTCGCATTCCATATACGGATTCAAACTTATGTAATAAGAATAAGTTCACCGGTAACAGTCGTTAGCCGCATGACACTTTGTAAGCGTCTTGCAAAATCCCATGAAAAGTGAACCCATACATCAACATTAACAGTTTGCCAGCCATCAGTCAAGTTACGACACGAAGTAGAGATAGTAGAATGAGCAGAAGAAGAACTAGTGTACCTTTCACCGTGAGATCCCGAGATGTCAAACAAGAATATGGATGATAATGTTTGACTGTTTGACGAAACAAAGAGCGATCACTCACACTGACATGAGGTCAGATTATTATTGAAGAAAGAACAGCGGCTCGCAAGCAGTTCGTAATTTCGGTTTTCATTTAAATTTCAACATAATAAAACGTATTTCATCAAATCAAAGATTTCAAAAATACTCTTGGTCATCATTGTGTGCGCAGTGAGAAATAGGTAAAAAAAAAAAATTACCAGACTTATTTTACTAGTCTATAAAACAGATGTACAATAATATATTACAGAGATTAAGGTACATTACAATAAACGAGAAATTGCAAAAATAATGTACACACACAGGCATTGGAAATAACAAATAGTACAAGTAATTAAACATTTGCACATTGATGATTTTAACAAATAATGAAGATGACAAACTGTATCAAACATGCAAGAAGTGAAAGATGTCTAAAAAGTCAGAACAGAAAGTCGTCCTATTTGAATTAGAATTAATTTCTGTCCACGATATCAACTAACCCCAATAAATGGAAGATGGATAAGAGAAATGATGAAAGTAGTCTGAATGCTGTAGAAATGAAATATCTGACATGGGTGTGTTGCAAAACCATGTACTGTATTATGAATGGTTCCTTGAAAATTTAATACACGTATGAATCGGCACACTTTTAAAACTGATACAAAGTCATTAGATTTAAAAAAAACAATAATGCTACCCTTAAAATCGAATCCAACCTAACCCAGTTCACAATTAAAAAAAAATATATAAATATAAATGAATAATATAAAGGTTAGGTTAGACTTCAGGCTAGTTTTTAATTCATACTCTAATCGACTTTATATTACTTTTAAAAGGTGTGCCGATTCATACGTGCGTTGAAAAGACTTCAAGACCAATTTAAGTAAATGAAGATGATTAAAAAAGGACGATTATGAATACACTTTTTTTAATTAAATAATAATAGTTATTACTAAATTTCAAAACTTAAGAAAATGACGATAATCATCATATTATAATATGTAGCCTGGACATGAATAATGGATTGACGGAGAATGGATTGTCGGGGGACGATCTGATACGAAAGTGGATGGAATAAGAATTGTAGGTCGTCCTAACAAAGACATGCCAAAATCAAATGAAAAACTTGTAGGGTCAAACTAATAGTCTCAACAGGAATTTAAGAATTCGAGTGAAGCTAGGATTGTATGCTAAGACAGAATTGCGTGACATTTCATCATATCTGCAAACCCCCGCGGGGAAATGGCATTATTATTAGTTATCTGGAGACCAAGACTAAAAGGCAATATATTTTTGAGAAAAACTAATACTATGAAAATATTAAAAACAATATATTGTGGAAGGTATATACAAGGGTCAAACAGGCAATCATGGGGGAACACTATCAAGGCCCATTAAAACATTGAACATGAAATTACGTGTGTATTATTGTAATAAGACATCCGTCCAGGTTTTGAGAACCTCTTCTCTACCGGTGGAGATTCTTTGATGGCCAGACTATTTGCCGTGTACAAGCACTTTTCAATATTGACTCTTCTGGGACAGTTCTTGGTGACGAAATATTATTACTCCGGCTCCGTGTTTGCTCCGAGAGCTTGTTCATTAGGCGGCGCTATTGATTTTATCATAAAACTACTGCAAAACATTGTTACCTACCCAAAAAGACTAATGAACGGAGAACGGACCATGTGAAGTTGTCAATATTTTGTTATGTAATTTATTTTTGTTTTGTTGTAATTTTTTGACATAACTCCAGCAACATATTTACTCGTAAATCTAAATCAACTAAGTGACAATCATGTCATTTAATGATACGGGTACGCTACGCAGATTGGTTGCAATGGCACTCACCTCTATCCATGCTTAAGACGTAATAGACCATGTTCTCTTGCATACCTGCTATTCTGTAATTTCAACTCCCATATCTTTCTGGGATATCCCCAACATCATATTCCATCCATTACATATTATTCCTCCGAAACTCCATGTTTTCGTTCATCCGCCGTGCATGTCCAAATCTTTCTTTGAATCTTTATATTTCGTTTACTTCGGCATTCTTCTCGGTTCTTCTCCTTCATAAATCGAATCATTATTGCCTTATCATAATCAGTGGTCTATTTTCATCTAAAGCATTCCTTTTAATCCGCTAGGCCAGAACACCTTACAAAGGATTTTTAATTCTTATCCTGATGTAGGTATGCATTTAAAATTGATTCTAGAGGCATAGCACGCTTGAAAAACTAGTTTCACTAAATGAGGTTGTCTCCTAATTGTATTTGTTTATTTTTATTGAATTACGTATAATTAAAAAAAAAAATATATATATATATATACTAGTATATATATGCAGTGGCATTAATTAGTTAATCTCCAAAAATGACGAAGTTATGAGGTTTTGAAGTGAGCATGGAAAAAACGTATACTAGTGACGTCACAATTCGAATGGCAGTAACGGATACTGCCGCGCCTATGATATCTATGGCCTCGCCAGTCATTTTATGAAACATGACGTCACACGCTTATTTAACGGCTTATCTTCTCCTAAAAAATATTTGAATACATGGAGCGATTGGACGGAGAAGTGGGTCTCGGGAGAATAAATGATCGAAGATGGAAGGAAGTAAAGACAGCAAAAGATTGTACCGGGGGTTTTAAGATTTAAAACGATGATATCGATGAGGCAAAGAGAATCTATGCATAGAGATGTCCGGTATTTCATCCTCTCTGGCTACCCATAGAGGAAAATGGTGCGGTGGTGAGTTAGTTAGTTAATCCCCATGTTAACCACTGTGCCAACATGCAGCCATATTGCAGCTGGCCACACGAAGAATAAATAAATCTTCTCAGCATTTTCCGTTAATTACGTTTGTTGCAAATATGTTCAACTTTGCTATAATAATTCCTAGGGAACGATCGTTAGGCTGTATTCCGTTGGACTAGAACTACAAGACGGTAGATCTTCGCCCAGCTCTGTGTTCGGATCCAACTCGCTATGCGGTATTAGCGAGGCTCAATCTGTATGAAACGAATTATAGCGTTCGTGATGTTTTGTGATTTCAACCCTTGCAAGGGGGCGGACTAGAACATACTGTGTACAAGAATTGCCTTAGCAGATTGTTATGAAGTCAGTGGTTGAAGTAGAAATAGAAAACCATTAAATTCTTTCTAATTCTGATTTATGTTCATTGTCGTTGAGGTGACTTCTACTTTCGAATGGTGAAATACACTTTTCTTTCACAGCTGTATTTACAGCTGTGAAAATGAAAAAAAAAAAAAAAAAAACTTTTAAACGCGCCAATGTTACACCCCCCGTCTCAGAATAGTCTAGTGAGGGGGTAACAAATGTAAATAATATGTCAAAATAAAATTATTGACCACCGGGTGTTGCCAGAATTGAAATTGAATTGAACTTGGACGTTGATAGTATTTAATCATGTTTCATCAGTCCCAATTAGTATCTCCTATCAAATCACCACCATTTTTTGTTTTCTGCACTTTTCAATGGTGCTATTCGGTACATTAGTAACTTCTTAGTATCGAAAAATTACAGTTTGATAAATGTGGATAATAATTTCATATTCCATGGATTTTTATTGAAAATACAGATTTATTCAAACCGGATTAAATTAATTATTTAAACACATTCCTAAAATATAGCCTTATGCCTGCTAAATAAAACAGATTGGCAGAAGGAGTGTTATATTGCATTTGATTTTGTATTATGTATCTTTTTACTAAATTTGTATAATTGGATTGTTCCAATTGAAGCCCGAACAATCTGTATAAACCCAGTAATAAATAAATGAATTGCATAAGTTACGAATTTATTATTGTTTTCAAGTTTAAATTATAAAACCGCAAAAACGGATGCATTTTGTAGAATTTGATGTAAGTAGGACCCTGAAAATTTTGTGTTATTTTTGATGAAATTCGCATTATTTTTAGCAATGCAGTGATATTTTGGAACAAATTCGATTTTTTGTACCCTTTTTGGTATTTTGCAATAAAGGTGGTATACATTTTTTTAGTTTTTGATGTAACCTTATTTTACAATAAAAAAGAGATATAAAAATGGAGACAGTTTGCAGCATTCCCGACATGGTTGCATTTTATTTTATGGCTATTCAAGCTTATCAAAATCGTAGAGTAAGGAATAATATTACTTTCTTATTTCAAAATACCAGAATATCACGTTTTTTTTTAATCTAATCTCCTAGATCTCCTGTTCTCCTAGATTACTTGATCTCCTATATCTCCTGAGTAAAACAGACTGGCAAAAGGAGTTTTCGTTATTGTGCGTTTTTAGGAAGAAAAAAAACTTTCGTCGGAATGGGAAATTAGGTTAAACAAACTAAAAAAAAAAATCCGTTTCCACTTCAAGCACTGAAATCTCATTCGCAACACAACCGCCATAATAATATATGATATTCCATAGTCTATAGCAAACTGCCCCAACCGCTAACTATACAATGCGAAATTAGTTGCGAGCGTAAAGGGGGCGTGCCGGCCGCGCAATGGTTCAACTCTCAACGATTTCAAAGGCGAAATAAATCCTGGTGCGGCCCTGCCCAGGTGCTCGACGTTTCCCTATTGGAAACACGGAAGATGTATTATTGTGCGTAATCAAAGAAACCGGTCTGCTATTTTAACCTTAACAGCTGTTAATGTAGGTATTAGTAAAATTAAGAAATTCAAATTCTTCAAAAACAAAATCGTCTCAACACGCATGACTTCTGTTCAGGTAGTTTCTGATACGTAATCTCCTTCATTCATCTATCTTCTTATGGTATATGAAGAAGAATGTCACGGGCGGGCGGTGTGTGTTTATTTTGATCTTGACGAAATTTTCACATTTGACTCTCGAAACAAGAGAAAGGTCACTGTCTACATGAGATTACGGAAAACCACCCCCTTCCCCCCTTTCCAACTCCTTAAAGAAGAATTTCGGTACTTCTTGATGAAATTTCGCACACTTGACGTTGAAAATAATAGGAAAATTACTGGGTAGAGGTAGGGGTAACACATCACATCCTCAAAATATTACTTAAAACCATCCATAACCCCGGCAACGTCGGGTACTTCGGTTAGTATTATGTATTAACAGTTGGCCACTAGTGTTATTATTTGCATCTTCGGCAAGAGCGGCAAGCTCCTTGTAAAAACTAAAACGTTTTTCGGTGCGTTATTTCCAAGAAGAAGAAAGTCAAATAATAGGTTGAATATTTGCACTTCGTCCCACAATAGAAGTTAATCTTGATATCATCTGGGTGAGAATCCAAAAATTTGGGAGGCGAGTATGGGTATCGCTGCCCCGGGAACCATTTATAGGATAAGCAACACCTGTGCAATAATTTACCCCGAGTGGTTCGCTACGTTTGGTGACTTCGTAACCTCACCCCGGGTTCATGGGTTGAGGCTTGTCCAGGTCTTGGCACACCACCAGCGGATCAGGAGAGGCCGATTGAGGCCCCTTAACCACTCCAGGCGGCCTCTCTAGACCCATCGTCTTGCGCCGCAGCGGGAGGGATGGATTCATATTTTCGTCACTCATGGACACACTGACTCCCAGATTCCTATCCACCATTCATGCCTTTTTCCTTCCCAGAACTTCCTTTTCATCCATTACTTAAAAAGACATTCCACACAGCATCCTTAAAGATGAAATGGGCTCAGAGGGAAATTATTATCCTCAGGATCTCCTGTGTGGAGTTATTAAAAAAAAATAAATATATATATATATATCTGAAGCGTTGCTTCAAATGGCATTAGCTATATTTAGTGACCAGAGTTGTACAGCCAGGCATTTTCCAAATATCATCTTTCCCTTCTCTATTCTGCCACCACATTCTTTAGCCTCATAAAATACTCTAGAATCGGGATGATGCAGTTCTTCTATCTCAGGAAACTGGAACTCTTCGGAGTTATCATATTATGTTCAACAAAAAGTTAAGTGAATGTTTGAATAAATATATAAGATGAAAATAAAACAATAACTTTGTTTATAACCACGAGAATTTTATTTAATTTTATTACGACCGACCGGTTTCGCTTAACATAATCATCTTCAGGGTACAAAAATTAAACTGATCAAAAAATACATAGTGTGTGTTTATATATACAAAATAGAATAAGACAGAACATAACATAGAACAAAGAAAAAATGAGATACCATGAAATAGCATGAAATAGCATGAAATAGAAATAACCGAGCGAAAGAGACAGAAGTGCACATAATGGAATACCAAGGAATAACTGAACAGGTGATTATGGGATGGGAAATTTTACGAGATTATAGGGAATATACCTAATATTGGGCTATTGGACACATTTAGTTGATTATTAAGAATTTTATTTTTGGTTTTAACAGCTTTCTTTATTTCTAGTGATTCTAAATTATTCAATCTGTTTCCATGACCATTTTTATGAAGAATATTAGCACCGGTGCTTTGATTGAAGGTATGATCTTTATCAATAAGGTGATTGGCGAATTCTGAAAAACCGTTATTATTTAGGCATCTAAGATGTTCTTTAATTCTAATATTGACATTGCGTGTTGTTTCGCCAATATAGAATGCTGAACAATCATTACAATCTAATTTATATATTCCCGAGTGACTAAGCTTGTCGTGTTTATCTTTTGAGTTGATTAAAAATTTACCTAAATTATTATTTGTATAAAATGCAGTCTTAATTCAGAAGGAAGATTTTTTACACTGCAGGAAGAAAAATGATTTTTGAATAAAATACGCCGCCATTGGTAACTAAGATTGTTAATACTGTTTATTTTATGTGGATTAGCGAATAAGAAGTTTTTAGTGGCTATTTGTTTTTGTTTTTTACTTAAAATTGTATCAATTAAATCGGACTCATATCCATTATTTATCGCTATTTTTTTAATTAATGCTAGTTCGTTGGAGAAATTAGTATTCGATAACAGTATAGTGACCAAACGATGTACCATTGAATGAAAGGCGGAGTGTTTAAGAGAAAAAGGATGATTGGATGTATTATGTATAACAATGTCAGTGTAGCTGGGTTTACGAAATATATTAAAATTTATTTTATTATTTACGACAGATAAGGTGAGATCTAAAAAGTTTAAGGTTGAATTGTTGCCTATCTCTAATGTGAATTTAATCTGCTGGTGGTAGGAGTTTATAAGGTTGTGGAATGCATTCAATTGACGTTCTGTCCCTGTCCATATACAGAATATGTCGTCAACATATCTTTTCCACAGTAAAACATTTTTTATAAGGGGTGAGGTACCCGTTAAAATTTTTGTTCTCTAAATTGTTCATGAATATATCTGCAATCAGAGGGCTAGTGGGCGATCCCATAGGTAGGCCTTCTGTTTGCTGATATATAACACCATTATATTGGAAATAATTTTGTTTTAAGCAAACATTAAATAATGAAGTAAGATCATTTATGAACTCTTTAGACAAATCAGAACTATTTAACATATTAGAGATTAAACATTTGCTCTCTTCTATGGGATCATCGTTTGGTCACGATACCGTTATCAAATACTAATTTTTCCAACGAACTAGCATTAATTAAAAAAATAGCTATAAATAATGGATATGAGTCCGATTTAATTGATACAATTTTAAGTAAAAAACAAAAACAAATAGCCACTAAAACTTCTTATTCGCTAATCCACATAAAATTAACACTATTAACAATCTTAGTTACCAATGGCGGCGTATTTTATTCATTAATCATTTTTCTTCCTGCAGTGTAAAAAATCTTCCTTCTGAATTAAGACCTGCATTTTATACAAATAATAATTTAGGTAAATTTTTAATCAACTCAAAAGATAAAGACGACAAGCTTAGTCACTCGGGAATATATAAATTAGATTGTAATGATTGTTCAGCATTCTATATTGGCAAAACAACACGCAATGTCAATATTAGAATTAAAAAACATCTTAGATGCCTAAATAATAACGGTTTTTCAGAATTCGCCAATCACCTTATTGATAATGATCATACCTTCAATCAAAGCACCGGTGCTAATATTCTTCATAAAAATGGTCATGGAAACAGATTGAATAATTTAGAATCACTAGAAATAAAGAAAGCTGTTAAAACCAAAAATAAAATTCTTAATAATCAACTAAATGTGTCCAATAGCCCAATATTAGGTATATTCCCTATAATCTCGTAATATTTCCCACCCCATAATCACCTGTTCAGTTATTCCCTGGTATTCCATTATGTGCACTTCTGTCTCTTTCGCTCGGTTATTTCTATTTCATGCTATTTCATGCTATCTCATTTTTTCTTTGTTCTATGTTATGTTCTGTCTTATTCTATTTTGTATATATAAACACACTATGTATTTTTGATCAGTTTAATTTTTGTACCCTGAAGATGCTTATGTTAAGCGAAACCGGTCGGTCGTAATAAAATTAAATAAAATTCTCGTGGTTATAAACAAAGTTATTGTTTTATTTTCATCTTATATATGTCTAACCACAAAGTGACTGCTTTCTATCAAAAAAATATATAAGAAGTTGTGAATTAATTGCATGTTTTTATCGTGCTCGAACAGATGTTATTGACTTTTGACCTTAAAGTGGGTACGGCGTGTTGGTACAGCGTACAGCGAGATGACAGGATTAAATGTGAGAAAACTATCTCCTGTGGTAGACAATTCAAGCATGTACATAAAACACTTACCTTACTAAGAGGTGAAGGTTGTTCACCTACGATTTTGACAATTTCCTGGTATGGATTTGTAAAATTTTACAAAAGTCTGCAAAAACTACTTTTTCATGGGTTATTGAAATACTTGGGTACTGTCCTTTATACCGCCATAAAAATCCAGTAAAGTCTGATAAACTACATAGTAATTTAAGAATGTATTGTCGTTCTAAATTGGACTAAATGCCTTACTCCAATATGATGAGGGACGACTCTAATATTCTATTTATTGCATATATGTATATATAAACATTTGTTATTGGTTATGACAAGTTGCCCATCTAACTGGGTGTGTTTTATTTTCATATACGAATTTACAATTCTTTCTATATATTTAGGTACATCAATTTTTTTTCCTACGGTATGACGTGTTTCGGATTTTTTCGGTAAATCTTATTGTATAAGTGGAGAAAATAAATCTATTAAGATATTATTGACTCTCAGATATCTCGGGAAGAAGGGGTTAGAGTGACCCTCGAAGTTCACAGGCGATTCATCAATCTCTTCCCGACGAGTTCATACAATTATTTAAAACAGGAAAATGTATTAAATGCTGTAGGTATGATACAAGTGTGTGAATGCATTTTACCTGGCAAGGAGATGTGAATTGACCGGTTTATCGTTGCACGTTATTATTTAAAGTCTCCTAGTGTCCGCGCTGTGAGAATACCTAGAAATTGTGGAATTCGTCGCGTATGTTATTAACCGCAGTCACAAAACAAACGAAAAATTGAAAATATTAAAAAAAACAACAACAAAGGCCCGATTAACTAAAGGGTGGTTATCATTCAAAACCTTATAATAAATTTGATTTACAGTTAAGGTCTATATAAAATAATAACATATGTAACAAACTAAAATCTTTAATACATAAATATTCAAGAATAATTAATAATACTTTAATTTTTTTTTAACTTTTATATGTAAAAAAACACTTTTACCTGAAAAGTTCTTTAAAATATAATATATCATAAAGGATGATTATAACGCTGGTTTTTGGCAATTGTGGCAAACTAAATTTCCCTTTTAATACACTGTATTTTTAAGTACACTGTAATCATCTGTAATCATCTGTAATCATCTGTAATCATCTGTAATCATCTGTAATCATCTGTAATCATCTGTAATCATCCATAATCATCTGTAATCATCTGTAATCATCTGTAATCATCTGTAATCATCTGTAATCATCTGTAATCATCTGTAATCATCTGTAATCATCTGTAATCATCTGTAATCATCTGTAATCATCTGTAATCATCTGTAATCATCTGTAATCATCTGTAATCATCTGTAATCATCAGTAATCATCTGTAATCATCTGTAATCATCTGTAATCATCTTGTAATCATCTGTAATCATCTGCAATAATCAGCAATCATCTGTATCATCTATGTAATCTCTGTAATCATCTGTAATCATCTGTAATCATCTGTAATCATCTGTAATCATCTGTAATCATCTGTAATCATCTGTAATCATCTGTAATCATCTGTAATCATCATAATCATCTGTAATCATCTGTAATCATCTGTAATCATCTGTAATCATCTGTAATCATCTGTAATCATCTGTAATCATCTGTAATCATCTGTAATCATCCATCTGTAATCATCTGTAATCATCTGTAATCATCCATCTGTAATCATCTGTAATCATCTGTAATCATCTGTAATCATCTGTAATCATCTGTAATCATCTGTAATCATCTGTAATCATCTGTAATCATCTGTAATCATCTGTAATCATCTGAATCATCTGTAATCATCTGTAATCATCTGTAATCATCTGTAATCACTTGTAATCATCTGTAATCATCTGTAATCATCTGTAATCATCTGTAATCATCTGTAATCATCTGTAATCATCTGTAATCATCTGTAATCATCTGTAATCATCTGTAATCATCTGTAATCATCTGTAATCATCTGTAATCATCTGTAATCATCTGTAATCATCTGTAATCATCCATAATCATCTGTAATCATCTGTAATCATCTGTAATCATCTGTAATCATCTGTAATCATCTGTAATCATCTGTAATCATCTGTAATCATCTGTAATCATCTGTAATCATCTGTAATCATCTGTAATCATCTGTAATCATCTGTAATCATCCGTAATTATCTGTAATCATCTGTAATCATCTGTAATCATCCGTAATTATCTGTAATCATCTGTAATCATCTGTAATCATCCATAATTATCTGTAATCATCTGTAATCATCTATTTTATCATTTATGATAGACGTATTCTATGGCTTACTATAGGCACACAAAGTGTAGAAACAAACACGGCTAAGTCCACCGATACTTGAAAATTAGTTAATTAAGAGGTTCGAAAAACTAAACTTGCTTTATGATGACATGTTGCTACCCTAACAAACACGGCTCTAAATCATTTAACTGGATTAAAATTGAGTTCTATAACAAATAAACGTGAACAACAAACACAGCAAATTGCATTATTAAAATATATATTTTTTTATAATTTCTTCAAACGATTGGTATTAACTTTGTGGCGTCATTATTAATTAATTAATTAAAAAATATACTGTATACATAAATATCCACATGTTTCGACAGCAATGCTGTCATCATCAGGAATATAGACGCAACATTAGATTATTAAAAAAATAAGTAATTGTCTCTCTCTAATACGTCTTTTTTATGTGAGTACCGTGCAAGAGCTGCTCCCAACCGCCTGGAGCCAGTGAGACAATGGTATCCCCAATTGGGGTATATTATGAGGTTTAAGGTAGTGAGGAGGGGAAGGAGATGGGAAAGAGGAAGTTGGGGAAGTACCTGGGATCTGGTCACCAAATACGGCTAAAGCTATTTGAAGAAATGTTTCGATTCTGAATCGTGGAGTTTCACCAGGGCGATACTGACAGTATCCACCACTTTGGAACGTGCGGCAAATACACTATATGTTATTTTTAATGAAGAAAATGTGAAATAACACAAATTAATGAAACAAAAATTACTTGCCTACGCCGGAATTCGAAACCGCGACCTCCGGATTCGTAATCACTCAACCACGGAGGACGTCATCATTATGTCTTCGTTGTGTCTCTATGGTACTGTTTTATTTACCATATCTTTGTAATATAAGCATATGTAATGTTGTCTCCCGCTTACACATAGCAAACCACAAAAAGATTGCTTCTCATGAAAAAAAAAATATTTACATGAATTGTTATTGCTTACACCTCAGAAACTTAGTTTGGAAAATATCTCAAAAACATCCATCCTTATTTTGAGATTTTATCATAAATGGCTAGCCCTCAAAATGGCCCTAAACATCACTTCGTAGTTTTGCTAACTCAAGCAATATTACAAATGATCCATATGTAAATTCTTCACGGGTATTTGAAAAGACCGAAATTATTACACTGTAATCTTTTAATTTCTATGAAATGCATACCAAAATGTCTGAAAATAGGTGCAGTGAAGACAATTTTAAACGAACAAATTTACAGATTAATGACCCTTAGAATTACTTGCGTTAGCAGACTACAAAGTGTGTGTTTTTGGATGCTGACCGTTATTTTATATTTATTTATTTATCTTTATAAAACATAAGGGAATGTTCGATGTCTGTCTCAGTGGGAAATTCTTGAGACAGACGTAATGATGATTTCTTTTCCACCGAGAAGATTTATTTATTTATTTTTCATTTTAAAGACGATACAAAATTCGCCGTATTAACAAGTCATGTAGATTAATTCGGTTGCAGCAGCGTGGTACTGAGATCCCTTATTAATGAAGAGATGACGGTGATATATTTTAATATATCATTTTAATATCTTCATCATGTTCCGAAACTTGGACGAAATTGCACATTGAGTCCAAAAACTCACGGCTTCATCGTTCGGATCTGATTCGGCAAAGGTTCGGGCACTTCATCGGAAGATTTATTACGTCCTTTGGAATTGGGGTTGGTTGAAACGTGATGGGACATTCTTATAAAGTCACAACTACTTCTGTTTGTAGATGTATGTTTGCAGTTTTCTTGCTAATATTGATGGAGCCAAGGCCGTAACACGCGTGAAGCTTTGAAACGGTAAAACTAAAAGGAAATCAATCTGATACATACGTGCTGTAGTTGCTGATATCATGAGAAATTGTCGTTTTTCAAACCTATTATTTATTAAGGTAAATAGTATATATGTAGCAACAGTTCTTTACCTACGTTTAATCTACATTTCTTCAAGACCCAGATTATAAAATCCCTTTTTCCACCGGCTTCCCCAATCTGTCTTTCATTTGATGATCTAGTTCAGTATAACAAATATATTCATTATCATTATAGTGGCTAAGTTGGCATCGCGTCTGGATCTCACCCAGGCTTCGTGAGTTTAGTCCTCCATCACGACACAAGCAACATTTTCAGCTTAAAATTTAAATCTAAAGTACGGCAACGAATATCAAAATTGTTAAGTTTAACAAAATCGTTGCAACTCTATCCCATTGACATTGTCGTCTTTGGAGATATAACGTAACACTACCCTAAATAATTATATTTAGACATCCCGTAATGTAAATAAATATCGGAATCACGGAATACTTAAAATGTTTAAATAACAAGAATTTTTCAGAGTTTGCCAATCATCTTATTTTATATTTACAGGAGTTCAAATTCATCATCGTCATAATAAAGGCAAAAATATTAGATTATTTAGAATCTCTGGAAATTAGAACATCCTTAAATATTAATTCTATTATATTGAATAACCAAGTAAATTTATCGTATAGTATTCTTTTACATATTTTTCCAATGAATCGCTTTTGTTCCTCCAGAAAACCCTTTAATTACCCCTTCCCCTTTGGTCGAGACTCCCACACCAACACCTAAATATTCATGTATGTCTATCATTATTTTGCATCTTGGTTTAGTGTTTAGTTTTAATATATTCCTTAAGAAGGAAGGGTGCTTCAGAAACCGGTCGATTATTATATTAAAATTGAAGTGATTCAAAACAAATTAACGCGTTCATATTATAATTATTTTATGTCTTATTTATCATGCATTTTAAAATTAATGACTAAATCTGCAACCACAATACCCATCAACAAGGGATCTCAATAAAACCTACCATAAAACCACGTAAAATCCTCATCACTGAATCTCCGTATGTGTTGGGCCCCATCAGCTGCGATGGTACCGCCCCATGGGGCCCGGCCCATCATTTGTCCGGCGGAGCTCCGCGGGGATTCGGCCCCCTGTGGCACTGCGAGACATCGCACCATAATTGGGGCCCTCATGTTAGTATGTATGTTTACATTGCAGGAGATGATATTAAATCTAATTCAAGTATGACCGTACCGTTATTAAAGACGGTGAATAGTTTTTATCATTTGTTGTTTTTTTTAGAGACTTTCGCGGACTTAGGATGATTGATGTTTAGATACTTTTTTACTATTAGCTAGTTTTTCATTTCCTTATACTTATAATATGCTCGTGTTACAATAATATATTGTATTTATATAAGGTTCTTGAAGGATATAAGCTTTAAACCTACAATAACCCGCCAACAAACAATTCATATCAATATTTAAAAACATTACGTGATAAAAGTGTGTGTTTTTTTTCCTTTTTTTTCTAAACTATTTAAATTTTGCGCCATCTGTGAGGGCGTATTACTTATTTATTTATTATTTTGTATACGCCATATTCTGATTTTTAAATATTTTGTTTAAAAATTCAATATTGAAACAGCTGTAAAACATATCACAATAGGTACATAGATAGAATAGGTAGCCTCCACGAAATATAACTGAATATTAATGTCTTGCAAACAAATTCAGCAATTACGTTTCGTTTATCCTTATTGATGAAGAGAGAGGTATTCAATTGATAGATGAATTAAAAATTACTTTGTATTCACCACTTTATAAATAAATATGGATCAACATGTTTCGAAAGCGATGCTTTCCTCATCGGGAATATATAGAACATACGTATTCAATTTTGTCTGAGGAATCAAGAGTAGCCTGTAGTTGAGGGCCTTCATGATCGAAGGGTAAGACTCTCGACTGCGAATCCGAAGGTCGCGGGTTCAATTCCTGACGTGCGTAAGTAAATTTTATTTAATTAATTTGTGCTGTTTCACAATTAATTCATTTAAAAATAATGTTCCAGAGTGGAAGATACTCTCAGTATCGCCCTAGTGAAAGACCACCATTCAGAATTGAAATGGCTTTTAGCCGTGTTTGGTGACCAGATCTGAATAGCCAGGTATTTTCCCTTCTCCTCACCCTCCCTAATACCTTCAGCGTCACAACATTCTCTAATTGGGGATGCCATAATCTCACAGGCTCCAGACGGTTGGGAGCAGTTGGGACTCTTGTGCGGTACTCATATAAAAAAGCCCCATCCTATAATATAGTACATCTTATGTAAGGTTTTGAGTACCACTGTGTTAGTATTTTCACATTTCAATATCACACAAAAGTATCACCAGACCAAGTGACTCCATAGCCATCTTAATGAACGAGATAAGGCTAAGAGAAGGGCAAGGAATAAACTCGGAAGAACGTTTAAATTCTAATTAACCATTATAATTACAACAGTAGGTATCGACTCGTTCATTTAAGAGTAAGTTATTAACTGCTCATCGACATTAAGTTGTAGTTAACTAATCAACCTATCCACCATCTCACGGCGAGGAGTGTTATTAGTGCGAGTAGGTTCTACGTGTGCGGGAAACAGTTAATTACATAGACTAACTTATTTTATATTTATGTTACGCTCATGAATATTAAGTAAGCTTTGGCTTAGTGGGAATAGCAGGTATTCGCTTTCGTTAGAATCGAAAGGGTTTCAATCATCAGTCTATTCTCTATGTCTACGTACCTACCTATATCACTATCGAAAAGTAATTTACTTTTGGTAACATCAAATCATCAACAGTTTGGTAGGCGGGTATGGGTCAGAACCAGTCACTGGATAACCAACACCTTCACCATAGGTCACCCGGAGGGTTCGCTACGTTTGGTGATTTAGCAGGGTTCGTGGGGTGAGGTTTCTACCGGTCTTGGCTGCTGATGTATCTGCCTACAAGTTTCTTGGTGGCCCGGATCAGGAGGGGCCGGTTGAAAGAGACCTTAGAGTAATATTTGTTACTCTAAGAGAGAGACCTCTTAACCTCTTCAGCCGGAATATATTGACCCATCGCCTTGCACCGCAGTGAGGGGGGGTGGATTTATACGTCCGTCAATCTTGGACACACTAACCCCCCGATTCCTACTTACCTCTCATACCCCTTTCCTTCCCAGAACCATTTGCTTGTTCTTTCCAAACATCGAACCGCTGCATTTGAGGGTAGTTATAGCTATTCCTCAGCAAAACTTTGGAATGAAATATAATTTTTCATTCGAAGGTCAACATCGATGGTCAAATGGTTGCAGCCGCATAAGAACATTGATAAATAATGAAATGGATACTTGTGTTACCGATTTTGTAAAAAGGTGTAATTTTTATATTTTTAGATTTAATTTTTTATGTACTTCATTTTACTTTATTTTATTTTAGTGTAGAGATTTTATTACCTTTAACTACAGCACTGTGGGCTCCGGAATGTATAGCTGAGCTGTTACCTTTTTGTCAATTGCTAAAATCATGTAATATGTAAAATAACTTATTGATAAATAAATGTTTTTATTATCATTATTACTGTTTTATCCTCTCCTCAATACAATTACAATCAACTTAATCTATCTTTCCTTGGTAATTTTTGTAAAGGACCACACTTGTTCGTCTATTCCTTTATATTATGCAAATAAACATAAACCCTACAAGTAAAATAATATAGTGTGCAATCTATCATCCCGCGCTCGCACCGATCTAAGAGGGTTGTGTTGTAATTTGTTGGCAGTTTTATCGCAATCTCGTCCGCCATTAATAATCTCGGAAGAATTCCCGCCTAAATTTATCAACCTTCCGGGAATCCCACGGCCGGAAATAAAAGCTTCCTGCAAATATTTCTTCAGTACTTAAATTTGGAATTTAGTACCTACATACTTTCTCATAAAAAAGAACAAGGGTTGTTTTTTTTTTAAACCAACATCTTACTTATGTTTTGTACGTATCTTTACAGACGGGAGCGTTTCTAGTGCATGTTACATTGACAGATTATGTGAAATAAATACATAATTCATGAACGTGAAAAAAAAATTCTACGGGTGTTTTCACCGATCACGGAATACAATGTCAACAACAAAATTATATTAGTATCATTCATCAAAAACAATTTTTAATAAGGACATGCAAATTCTAGGTGTTGTAATTTGTAACACAAAGACTTTTCATAATATTGAGTCAATAAAACTCCTTTACTTGCTCCCTTGTGAGATCGCAGCTAGAGTTTGCACCTCCTTTGTGTTATTCTATTTATACTTGTAACTTACACCGTTTGGAGAAATTATAAAGGAGGTTTCTTAGATATGTTCAATATAAGTTGAAACAACCTGTAAATTATATCTGCTACAAAATATTAATGTCTATTCTAAAAATACCGCTATTTCTACCCGGAGAACGATTAATGATATTCTTAAACTATTTATATTACTGAATAACTTCATAGAGCTCATCTTGCTAGAAATATCCGTGTCCCAATTATATCTACTCAACTCCACCATCTTTTTCATTACGACAACTACAGCACAAACTATTCATACAAAGGTGCATCTACCAGCACCGCGCAGAGCAGAACAGTACAGTACAGGCACAGCACAAACGCGAGTATTCACATTACAACGTGCAGCATAGCATAGACGCGAGTATGGCTGTCAACTGAACTGTCAATTGAGCGTTACAGTCCGCCACAATATGTTTTAGGATTTTATATTCCTATTCCCATATTTATATTTCATAACTAAAATTTCTTGAAAAATTCAATCAATTTATCGTTATACATCTTTTTGGTTTTAGCAATATCTGCGTCTAATGACGCCAACTGACGAAGATGGCTGTGCTACCAGTATATGTATATACTAACTGCGCAAGCGCAGACTTCACAAGCAGCCACCAGCACCTCAACATATTCTCAACTACGATCTCTGAATCAATTAATGTATTTATTGATAATGTAGGCAACTGATGTTGTCGTGTCTGTACTGTACTGTTCTGCACTGCGCGGTGCTGGTAGATGTGAATACACCTTAACTCATCACTAGCGCGTCTTCATCAAACTGCCAATACCTATACGGACCTATTCGATAAATTCCAAACCCCTCTGTCATGCACCAAAACAAAAATAAAAAGTTCTGTCGGTATCTGATATAAATTTCTGTAAAATAAAGTCTATGTTATTTTGCTATTATTTTTTTAATTAATGTACCAACTCCTATTCTACCCTCTTATCGTACGACATGTATTATGCTTGTAAAATCCCTATGGGCGTTCAATAGATAAATTTATAGAATTAAAAAAAAAACTTGGATTGAAGTAATTTTTTTTTACAATAACTCCACTCAGGAGACCCTGAGGGAAATAATTTCCCTCAAGACCTATATCATCTTTCGGGATGCTGTGTGGCGGGTCTTTTAGAGGATAGGAAGGAGTGAACTTGGGTCTTGAAGAGACCCATGTTATAGGATGTAGGAAACACAGAGGCCGGCAGATCATTCCACACCCGAGCTGTTGAACACAAGAACGAATCGTAGAAGCGACCCGTTCTCATGTGACAAATGTCAACCGCGTGCAAATGTTGGGCGCGCGTTTGGCGTGTTTCCCGACTATGCTCCGGTGCCGAAGGGATCAACGATGCTAGTTCCATTAAAATACCGGTAGAACAATGACAGCGTTCCTACCTGACGTCTGTGCTCCAAAGATTGCAACCCATTTGTTAAGATAGGCGAATCTATCAAACAGACCGCCCGTTTCGGCACAGAGTCTAGGGTTTTTTTTCCAGTTATTTTGGGACTCCCGACCAGAGGTGGCTACCAAATTCTACAGTGGGGCGCAGTTGCGATTTGTTCAGGGTCAGCAGTTGTGTACTATTAAAGTATCTGTGGGGTCTGTGCAATAAGCCCAGCTTCTGAGAGGCTAACTTTACTCGGGCTTCGATGGAGCCCCCATACCTGAGCTGGTCACTTAAGGTTACACCAAGCATATCAATCGAGGGCTTGTTAGGAAGATTGTTTCCATTAAAGGAGACTAGATTGTCATTTCTATCCCTTTTAGACGTAATCAGACATGATTGGGTATTTGAAGCATTAAATAATTATCTCTTTCATTAGTTTTTCTTTCGGTCGCCTCCACAGATAATTACGTCAATATGTACGTTGTCAGAATCAAAAAGGTTACAAACAAATGTATTTTCAAATGTTATACTGTGCTATAATCCCAGTTGCCAGGAGATGGTGGAACTATGGGATTATCATTTATGGAGTCCTGTGAGGCTGAAAGGTTTGGTAAGTATCTGAACATTCAGATCTGGTAACTAAATAAAGCTATAACCATTTTGTTACTAGTATGTTCCTAGTTTGGTAGATGGTAGTAATAATTTGTGTTTTATAATTTCCGGTTCTGAATAAAGTGGTCACTATGGTGATACTGAGAGTATCTTCACTTTGAAAGGAAATAAAAAATACACTATACATATGGAATATTTTTATTTTCGCACGTCTAGTTTTGAACCCGTGACCTCTCGGTATAGAGCCAAAGAACTTACCGCCCTACAACTTTACTTTAATTTATTTGGCGTAGGTAATTAGGTACCTTTTTAATTTGCTTCAAAATACTGCGTTGTGTACAGAGTTGAAGATATCGCCGCCCAAAAAGCAGAAATAAATTTATTATAACATTATATTTTTTTATTAAATTAATAAATCCTCGCCCGCAATACAGACATATATCAAGGAGAGCAAAAAACTATTTTTTTAACGGATTCTTATATATTGTACTACATGTGTTACTAATGGGGTCTTAATTAGGCATTTTTCTTTACCACATTAATAATAATAATAATATTAATAAATGTTTATTCCGGTATGTGGGGAGGTTAGTGCAGTCCCACACATTCCATATAAAATATACATGCAATAGTTATAAAAAATATATAAAATATGTACAAGAGTTTTTATATTGTGAGGGGCCAATATATTTGTCCAAAAACACGTATCGAAATTGTAGCGAAACACGTATCTTAAGTATAAGAATCCGCAAAAAAAAAAACAGTTTTTGGTTCTTTTGGAAAATTGCTAAATATGAGATACGCCTGTTGTGGGCGACGATTTATTATTTTTTATAAAAAAATCCTGTTATAACACATTTATTATATTTCCTTACATACTCATAGTATCGTTTTAGTAAACACGTTTACAATAATTGTATTTATTAAAGAGTAAATAAATAAATAAAATATGAAATACGCCCGACTTGTTCCAATGCACACTGGTGGTGGTCTTTCAGTTATTGCATTACCAGATTTATTGCAAAAAATCGTGCCGCAGTAAAATCTATAAGGCAATATTACCCATTTCTTGCTTCATAATTCACTTCTATGCCATTTAATTCTTGTTTTATTTACCGCAATAAATGCATTTTGTAAACATACAAAATGTATTATATTTACATTTTGTATGTTTGATCGGTTAACTACGCGATGTCGTTATGTGTCTTCTATTTCTAGTGATAGTAGAAATGTTTGTGGAATAGATTTCTTAGAAATTGCAGTGCCACAAGTTTTGTAACTCCGATGCCGGAAGATCTCTCATTTTTCGGCATCCAGAGTACTAGCATTTTATAGAAATAACCGCTAAGCTTCGTTCCTTGTCATAGAACGAACAAAACAAATACTGTTTTTTTCTTTAAAAGAAATACATTCTGAATCCATTTAAATTATGCCTATTCCACTGGACTTATTTTGCAGAATATTGAACCTGCAACTCCTGCAAGGGTAGGCAAAAAAAGCTACATAGCTTTATTCTGTCACACACTGCTTGCTTCATCCATATCGATATATTTCCGCTTAAATACTCGTCTGTTACTCTTACTCTTGATTTTCCACTTTTTGGCTTTTCTATCATTCCATTCCCCATGGGACGCCAACGCGCGCTATAGAGCAGTCATAATATTTAGCTGGACGCCTATGCATACTATGGAACTGATTCGGAATTGTCACGTTCTTAAGGAATTTTGAGCCTGTATTTGAGTACAGTATTCAAATAAATTTTATTCGATTAGCAAATGAATAATAAATACTACTCTAAAGTATTATTCCTTCTAGTTTGTCACACGCGCGCATCATCTAAAAATGTAAACATGTCATATAACCGAAAAAAATAAAATCAATAATAAATGCTCTGTACACACCAATGTTTAATATATTGTATATATATCAACATGTTTCGAAAGCGAAACTCCCCTTATCAGGATACAGAGTATATAAAATCCTAACGTGGGGAGGTTCTCTTCGTAAACGATAAATTTGATAATATTTATATATTAAACACTGGTGTACCCAAAGTGTTTCTCATTAATTAATTAATAATGACACCACAAGGAATTATATTTTTATAGAAGAAATCGTATAACTGTACTTATTTACAGGAAAATCTAGTACAATTTTATTTTTTATTGTGAAAGGCTATTAATAAATTTTATATAAAATATACTAAAACATCAAAAATATATCACTTTTTTTTGTAACATAAGACGGAAAAAACATTTCTCTAAATATATGAAGCTATTCTGAGGAATCCACTTATGACATATACATATTATTTTTAAATACATGAAATCTATCTCGTAAGACAGTCCCATTTACAAAAATATCAGTTATCAAAAATATTGGGTAATTACGAAATTACACTCAACTGGCGCATGGCGCGGCGAACGCGGAAAACGCTCCGGTTTTTTTGCGAAATCTTTGCCAAAAGTCCCCACTTTCAAAGAGTTATCCTAATTCAACTCTTACTTCAGCCTTCCATTATTTTCATTTCTTCTTATCAGTATGGTTTTTTTCCGGCCTACACTTACACCTCAGCGTGAAGCTCGTTTGATAAATGTGGGTATTTTGGTACAATTTGAATCGAGACCGTACATTTTTTCACATTAAAACGCATAATTCAAAACATGAACAATCAGCTGAATACTGTTTGTGTACATAATTATCCCACCCGCTTTGACCAAAGTGCAAACTAGTAATCATGATAAATTAATAAATGGTTTGCCAGAGAAATATTAATTCAATTATCGGCCGGCATTTAAAACGGTGAGACTTTTATTGGTGCTGTAAGTTAATATGAAATTTAATAAACTCGTACCTTCAAGTCTGTGAGGCGCTACAACCTGTTTCAGATGCCCAGATGTATTGAGCGTTAAATTCATGGTATATTCTTAATTCTTACCTTTTCCAAGTGGTAATAAGGGCCTGATTTATGAGACCTCTTGGCCCTCTGTAGGGTTTGATTGTTATGAAAGAGAAAATACATTTGTCGGGGAGACGAAATATGTAGGAATAAGGATATTTGTTGCACTCAGATTGTAGGTTACTGTTGCTCTTGACGATGGGAAGAACGCCAATATTCGAACGGATCGAATTCGAATGTACTTTGCGGGTACTGACATACCCCCCTTAAAAATAAGGAAGGGGTTAGACTGGCCGGGATTTAGTTGCTGTAGGTACCTAAATAAGTAGTAAAATGAACACTCATTTATTTATTTTTTTATCGATTGAGCATTGCTCAATTATACAAAAGACATGGCGTGAAATAAAATAATCAAGAACTACAGAAAAATAACAGCATATACATAATGAAAGAATGAAGCAATGACAAATAAATATACCCTTGAGAGAACATTCAAATCAAAGGCTGAACAAGGTTTTGGTAGAGTCCATGATTTTAGATATTCTAAATGATAATCGTCGAGGTTTAATTTCGTAAAGCTTAACAAAAATCATTTACACTGGTACCAAAATTTTAAGGCCCTGGCTTGAGTTAACAAGTGAGTTTCAAGGAAAAGCAATTCATTGTTTCTGAGTCCATGGCAAAGAATGTTGAACTGGATGAGCTGCAACAAAGAAGGTGAGTCAATAATACAATTAATAATTTTGAAAACGCAAATGAGATCAAACTCTTTCCTACGCTTTTCTAATGAAGAAATGTTTATGGTTTATCCAATTTCATCATAGGAGTAATCGCCTCTTTCTCGCCATAATCTCCATGCAAATCCACATAAGAAGCGGTTTTGTGCAAATTCAGTATAATGAATATGAACAGCATAGAAAGGAGATCAAATGACACCGGCATATTCAAGATGAGGGCGAACTAATGAGCAGTAATGCGTTTTTAGGGTATTTTTATTCTTAAAGTCACAGGAAATGATGAAAGTCACTATTGATGAAAGCGGTATTCTAAGGGCTGACTGATACGAATTTTATTTGACTTCGGATATTACCTCACAAGTTTGTTTGTATATCTGCCATCTGAAATTATGACAGTTCCTTTTTTTTTACAACAGCTGATTATTTTTTCCCTTATATCCATCAATCCTTATTAAACTTAAAACTTTAGTATACTTACCTTACAACATATAAAATAATAGATTGGCAATGCGTATAGTAAAAAAAAAAACAATTTTCACTCAACCCCGTGGAACGACTCAAAAGTCAAATGCATTGAAAACCTACCGAAATAGTATTCCCTTGATAAGTTATTTCGCTATACATCTGTGGGAAAATTCTTTAACATATTAAAATATTTCCGCAAAACGAGAGAGAGCTTCAGAATAATCTGGCAGGATTAATGGACTGCGGGTGTTGTGAGCCCGATGGCGAATATTAAAAACGGATAATAAAAAATGATGGTCGTTTTTCAAGCACTTCGTTTATACCTTCTCCGACCTCTGAACTCCTCGCCCTGTGAATATCTTTATCCGAGACGTATCGCGTGATTTTATATTGCGCTGTGTCCTGCCATTGCGAATTATTATTAAGTATTTTATTTAATACACACAATATGCATGCATTACGTACCCGAGTTCTGCGCAGAGTCGTCAGCCACTTGGCGAAATTGATGCAAAATGATTATCTGAGTACAAATCTCATTATTTCTAGCTGAACCCAGCTTAATCTGCATTTATCGCACCTTAAGCGACTTCACCTATCCTAATCTCTCCTCACCCCTAATCTCATTTGACCAGAATTAACCTTAAGGTTACCTTAGGTTTTAGTGCAAAGCAGGTAATTTATTGCCTTTAACTGTCATAATCATCACCATCTTAACCCTGTTGTACCGTACGTATACATATTTAAAAAACGGGATATTTCAGAATTTTTTTTTACTTCCCTATTAAGAGCGAATGAAAAATATCAGTTTTTGTTATAGAATGTGCTGGCACTGGCTCTGCGCGCTATTTCTCGATTTTAGCTACTCGTTCAGGCTGTAGCCGTGTTTATATTATCAAAGCAGATTTTTTTTACCTTGAAGTTACACAGTTTTACATAATTATTTTTTTTTAATATGAATTTTGAAGATATGTTTTAATGGTTTAATTTTAACACAATTATTTTTTTTATACAGTGCATGATTTGTTATTTTAAGAGAAACACGCCTCTGGAGGAATTATTGTGCAAGTATTTAAAAAAAAACTGCAACAATTTTTCAAATAGTCCTTCTTATTATCAGATATGTTTTTAACTACCAGTTTTAATTCAGGTCTGAAAGGGTTGACTCACTTTGACTTCAGTGTTAGACGTAAGGCTCCTCTTCGGGTTGTTTACTCCTTTCTCAAGGTGGCGGCCTTGCGATTAGAAATTATCGTTAAAATAATTTGATTAAAAACACTCTTAGCAAAGGACTTTTACCATCACATTTTAATAGACCCTTTGCGTGATTTCGAAATCCAACAAAATCCCAAGTAAATGAAAGAATTAGAAGGTAAATAATAATATCGTACCCAAAGAAATGCTTATGTTTATTCTTTTAATATGTTAAATACATAAATCGACAATGTTTCCTTTTTATCATAGGAAAGAGAAGAAAGTAATCAATTTAACCTGTAAAAAAGACGAGCATTACTTTGACAGCAGTTATAAACGTAACTTACGAATAAGTTACGTTTATTAATAAGTTATTTTTAGAAATACAAATCAAATAGTTGTCTAAGTCGTGTACTACCAACTTCTTAGCGAATGATGTACTCAGTTGTATTGATGAATCTGAGAATACCATAAGTGAACGCTCAATTTGATTATCGAAGGCGATAAGGGACCCGAGTCCAATTTTTAAATTTAAAATTTTCAATTGTTAACCTTCTAACTTAAAAAGCAGTTCTTTTAAAAATTTCTTTTTAAATTAGCTCTGAAAATGTGCTTTTTTAATCTCACCGAAATGTCCCGAATTCGAGCGGCAAGCAGCGGTGACCGCGTGACGTCACACGGTCACATGGAATGAATTTAAACAGAAAGAATTTAGGCACGAACAACCGCGTGATGTCATTCCAATAGTACCAACGAAACAGGCCGTTATGATGAATATTCACTTTTGAATAACGATTTATAAATTCTACGTATAAATACATAATAAAACTTATGTATTCAAAAACGGCGTTTGTTGATCGATGTTCTCTTTATGTAAAAATGAACGTTCGTCTGTGTATCCCCGATTTTCTCAAAAATTGCTAGACCTGTTTCACTGAAAATAGCACAGTTTGTTCTTATTAGTGCCGGAAAGGTTTAGAGAGTAGTTTGAATGAAATCCATATGTAAAACTGTTGCTCTAACGTTTTAAAATTAGTATTTCAAACATTAAACCCGTCCAGTTAGCCACAGATTACACATTCAAAATAAAAGGTTTGTTTGGGTAGAATATTTTAAAAATAGAAAACACAAGAAGGTACTTGCTTAAGATCTTTATTATTTTGATACACTTTGAAAAAAAATAAATGTTTGGAATGAAAAAATTTTCAAAAGAATTTTTCCTTGTTTCTTTGTTTATAGATAGAAATAGTCGTCACAAGGCATTACTTTAGATGTAAAATCAATTACCTAGTATGATTATATAAATTGTAAGTTATAATATTTTTTACTGGAGTTCCTTATGCAAACAACTCACCGAATGAAATAACAAATGAATTGCAGTCACAAAACACGGGTCTTAAAATTACATAAACATGCATCCCATTATTCATAAAATAACACAAGACTATAGCTGCAATATCACGCCTAAAGGTGCATTGACACTTTTCCGAATCGCCAACGGATGGCACTCGGTGCAGTTCTTGTTAGCCAAGTGCAAGTCGCGTGTTGCAATTCTGCGTTCATTTTTCACTTCTGCTTGGCCGATTTGTCAAGGGTAATAATAACATGAATAAGTAATTTAAGAATTAATTCATAATCTTTGTGTGAGAAAAATTATTTTGCAAACGTAATAAGAATAAATATGTTTGCTTTCTTCATTATTTTTATTACGTTTGAGTGTATTGAGGCTCGCACGTTGAAAAATAGTTTGTTCCATATTTTTTCATTGCGCAATAAGAAAAATGGTTTCTAAAAACTGATATTGGAACCTTGGTAAAATGGAGAGTAGATATACTGATGAACCAGTGGCGTGCACACTTTAAATTCTATTATTTTCCAGATTTCAGAAAAAACTTTATTTCATGATCGTTTTACCACAATAAATTGTTTCTACTTATTGAAAAATTCGTTGCAATTTGTCTTGAGCGTCTCATCCTTCGTGCTTTGGGGTGTGATAAATAATGATAATCAACACCCGAAAAGCTACGAACTACCTCTGGTCAAGGAGCAATGCACGCCGATGATGAACACTTAAAGCGAGAAAGTTTATTCTTTTGAGGGGAATCGAACACAAGACCAGTAAAGAGCAACGGTTCATACATTATTATGCAGTGGCGTGCAGTTCATGAAGGCTGAAAAGCCTCCCCCCAAGAAAAATTAACCGGAAGAAGAAATTATAGAAAAAAATTAAGACGACAAATTTCTAATAAATATGTTTATTTTTCCAGGAATGTAGTAAGCAACTAGTACGCTCATTTATTCAGTGTACTATGACAATCAACGGGAGGTGATAATAAAATAGTTAATTTCAAATATTTAGTGCACAATATTCATTGGCCATGACAAAGTTCCCACAGCCTACATTTGATCATAGAGCAAAACACGCCACTGTTATCATTATAGTTACATACATACATAATTACAAATGTTTCTTACGACAGCTATTATCTGTACACTGTGCAGATTGTATTGTAAAGTCCATTAAACTTAACAATAAGGAACTCCAGTGAAAAATATAATACCTTTAAAAATATGTGTTCATATACATCAGCAAACGTCGATTCTGCATATGTAACTTTTATTATATAAAATTATATGTAGAAGTTATAAATCGTTTTTTAAAAGAGAATAAAATATCATTTCATCGAAACACCTTGTTACATTGGTACCATTGCATTTGGGACATCTGACGTCACGTGCGCATTCGGTTTTTGGATTAGTATGGACAATTTTTTTTCGCTTTTTTCTGTATTTTAAATGTGTAATTTTTTAGTTTTGGCGAAATTTAAGTTTAATTTAGATGAATTTAAGCTCCATTATTATCAATATAAAAAATAAACTATTATTAATGAAAGAAATTAGAATATTCATGAGCAAACCGATTATCAATACGGATATTATGATAATGTTAATGTTCAATACTATTATTATAAAACTGTTATTATAAAAATTTACAATTTTTTTTGCTTATGTTTAGTTATGGTTTACTATTATTATTTGTATTTAATTTTGAATAATTTGTACAATTAATACTTATTTAATATTTTTTAACATTTTTGTTTTTCCCTACTTGCTACGCTAGCTTGAGCCGTATTGTAGCAAGTAGTCTATATATATATAACATATTCTATTTTGTTAACATTATAACATTTGTGTAGTACACAATAATAATAGAATACAATAAAAGATAAAACGATGTACGGTAAAGCTCATCCTTGTTTTGACATTTGACATTCAACCTCAAACCTGATCAAAACCGACCGGGAATAGTTTTAGAGCGTTTTGGCGAGCTTTAAAAAATTGGAATTTTGTAAATTATTTCAACTATCAAATCTGATTTAAGAAAAAAAAAACGAAATATACTGGTAATTAAGTTTGAACTGATAAAAAAAATTGGACTGGAGATCCTTATTGAATCAAATAGGAACACACAGACCTGTCGGCACCTATATTATGTTAATAAAAACTATCCACACTGTATTCCTAAAGATGATAGGGGTCTTGAGGGAAATTATTTCCCTCAGGGCCTGTAACGTAAATACTGACCCTGCTTATAAAGGCACCACTTCCATTGTCTACGACTAGATTTTGAGGAAATGTCTATGGGAGACATCCGACGAAAGAGGGGAGCAGTGAAGGCAAGATGGCGCGAGACGTGACTTGACACGGCGGACAGAGCCGGGAGTTTTTTGGAAAGGGAGTTAAATGTTTTAATTGTACTGTGATTAACATTCGCCAACGAGCGTTTGTACGGAGCAAAAGGGTACCATCTTCTCGTATTGTTTATTGGATTCTACGGATGAAGTTTGCTGTGGCGGATGGCGCTGCCGTGAGACGTCCCAGATCTCGCGGATGGTGTATGGAGGAATCGACAATCATCGGGACAAGCGCGGCCCTCCCTGGTGCAGAAGACGAGATGCCGTCCACAAGAGCCATCCTAAATATTTTAATACATTTCGTTGTAGTTTTAATCCTCCTCTCTACTCTTTTACGGTAACGATAATGTTACAATTAGTATACCAATAAACCTCATGTTTTATCAATACCAGGGTTTTATTTCTGTATCAGGAAATACATTCCGCTTGCCGTGCTTCATACATCAATTTCAGCCATGAATCCTGAGAGATAGAGTCGAGCATTTAAACATACTAGGGAAATTGTTGCAGGCCTTCGATGTGGAGTTACTGTAAAAAAAATCTAAAACAATATAATATTTTGCCATGCGTAAAAGCGTAGACCACTACGCAATGGAGGCCTTCAGTGTTGGTACGAGGTATGAGATATCATCCATTAAAACCAACTGCATAGGACAATGTTTTAATTTTTTTATTATCGTCTTTTACAACAAAATCAACTATGTATCCAAGAATACAGAATAATATATAAACCCTAGTTGTAATTCAGACAAATTAACATTCCTTCGATTAATCATTTATATTTCATCACATCTCGCAGTGGCTCGCAGTGACAGTGCGAATGCTCGAATAGATGCGGCTTGTCAGGCCGGCGGATGGATAGACAAACTGCTTCCATTCAGGTATCACTCCGAGCCGCTGCAACTGGCTGCATCTGACTGCATCTGACTGCATCTGGTTGTAGGCCGTAGATTTTTTCCCGTAAAAACTCAATTTGAATGCGAACGAAGTGACGGGCGGTGGCGGTACAAGGACTTCGATAAATAAACTGCGGACGGGAGTAAAGTCAGATTTACATGCGTTTTTTTTTTGTAAATAAATATAAAAATATTGAAAAATGTTAAACGATTTGGTAATTTTACTGATATTTATTCAAACAGGTTTGCATCTTAACGTCTAGAAAATACCTTTTTCAATTGTAGATTAAGATTAAAGTTTGTTCAAAAAAGTTAAAATGTTTTATATGTACAGTGTGAGGTAGATACATCGTATAGGTCCATTTTGGCCAATTTACAGGAGAAAAAAAAACTTTACGTACATAATAAAAATATGCAATGAGATTTTTGTTTTGTTATATGATTTTTAAAAAAGTACCATTTTAAACTGTTTTATTTAAAATATGAATAATTCAATGATTCAATCGAATATTAAAACTGTGAATCGCAAATAATTCGAGATTAAAGCTATGCTCCCCTAACAAAAATATTTTTTCAGACGAATGTTATTAAAAAAGTATAGAGAAATTTTTATTTTAATAATTATTTTGTTTGGTGTGATTATAACTTATGTATCGGACGTAACGCCTCCCGGAATATCTGAAGCTGCACACTTATTATTAAATTATCGTTGTCTGTTAATATATGTAACGGGCGGTCTGGCGAGCTTGTTCGCTCCAGACCGCTCAAACTGAAATGACTGAATAAAGGCGTTGGAGCGGTACGGTTGGTGAGAGGGAGACCGACTTGTTAGACATCTACACGGCACCGGCGGTCCGCGCTTGGTGGACCGCATAAATAGCCTGCAAACGCCAGTTTGCGGCAGTTAGCATTTGATCGCCAGCCTGACAAGTACTCCTCCCTGCCCGCCGCCCGCTCTGACTTCTGAACCACTCGCCTTGTTTCACTCTGACCACTGCTTGCCTCCATCGGACAACTGCCTTTGACTTCTCACCTTTGGATACCCGACCACAGCAGAATCTACAAAAGTCGACATTGTTTCCTTTTTGCAAGGAACAATATTTGGAAATCCAGAGCGAGCCCGACGCCCGAGACATCACGGATACGATAACGACTTGACCAGCACCTACATGTTTACAGTCTTGTAACGACAATGGTCGCTTACAACTTATATATTTCAACTCTGTTCTGATACCCGTCCTCAAGCTTTGTAGATTCTGATGTAGGTATATTTCGCTCTTGTAAAACTTTGTTGTGTATTTCTACTGTATCTTTACGTTTCGAGCCTGTACATGTATTTATGTTATTTTTCTATTGCTTACGTGTTTTTTCCTTTGTTCTTATATTATCATTTATGTATTTGTCTTGAAAACTTAATGTTTAACTTAATATTATGTAGCAAAAATTAACAGCCCCAAAATGAGTTGAATTTAGAATGCAACTTTGTTGTGTGTCTTTAAATAAAAAAATAAAAAATTGAAAAAACATTATCGTAGTAATATGTATTTTTTTAAATGCTAAAAGTTGGCATTTTAATCTTATTTCGTAAAACAGTGGACTTGTATACATTACTAATTAGGGTGACAATACGCTACGTGTAATATGTTTTGGCAAAAGATAACTTAAGCGCCTTTCAAGTTGTTGCTTAAACATTTTAAAATATCTTCATTAATTTACGTATCTGTCTGTTATTTCTTTACTACATAACAGTGTTCTTGTATCGAGACATTAGATGAATAGTTAGCAAATGATTAATTTCTTTATGAACTTTATTAAATATTTTCCCTGTCTTCGGAACGGGATTACGAGAAAAGGTTTTGTTTGGTTGGTTTATTTTTGTTGACAGTTTATACTAGATTATGAGCAAACAATTGGTGTATATTCGATCTTATGGAATTAATAATAAAGAATCTCGTGGCAAAATCTCATATTGTAATCTATTTGAATATATAGTATTTTTCACTGGAGATTATTTTTGTATTTCAAAAATCCATCGATCATTCCATGGTCCATGTAAAATGGGTTTTCTGTATATAAATCCAGCGCGAATTCTCTTTCTTTTTGGAGTAGTAACCCGTCGACTTTCTTGTATAATTCTGAGGATTTAACGCATTTAAATCGATTGAGGTGATTGACAATTTCTTGAAAAGATCTACACTTAAGGCTATTGGTCACTTCGAGCTTCCTGAAGGCTACGGCCTGTCAGATCCAGTCATTTTCCTTTATAAATTAAACTTATTGAACAATGCGACATTTGTGATTGTGATTTCTTAGTACTTATTATTTATTTCACATGATACAACGCTTACTTATAATTATTATACTGATACGAAGTTTTCATTTTAAAAGGTGTTTTTAAAATAGCTAAAAGATGACATTAAAATCTTAATAAAAAATAAATAAAAAAAATTAATTTTACCCCTTTTTTTTATTTCTTCTGCTAGCGTTCAATATAGTATTTTAAAAAATAAAACCTCAGATCAATCATTAGAAAGCTGAAATGCGACAATGTTTTCCAGTTTATTCGATGAATGCAAAAATTTAAAAAAAGAAACCTGTTATCTAGTAAAGACGTTGTTATTAAATTCATATTTGGTTTGTAACGTAACTTATTGTAATGTCATTCAAAATCGAATAGATTTTGCTGAGTTTTACATCACCCCTTTCTACGATTGGATTCAATTCTTACCAAACCTGCAACTCCAGAAACCAATAATGCATATAGTAAACACTAGTGGCGTGCAGTAAAGGTTGAAAAGTTTAAGAAAATGGCTCGAGAAATTTTTATAATGACGTAATGGGTAATTTAAACGAAAAGAGAATAGGAATTGATTTAGATTATATCGGAAACCAACTTTTACTCATTTGTCAACCTGGCCACAACCATCAACAGAAGATTATAAAAAAATACCCTTTTTGAAAAGAGTGGAATATTATAGCAATTTTCATTAACAGATTCTAAGGGTAAAAATACTAAAAGATTAAACAAAAAACATAGAATCTAAAACATCAGGAATTAGCTCCATCGCTTGTTAATGGGACCAGTGCTGCCATCACAAGAGTATTTTCGCTTTTTTAAACAAAAACAAAAACTTTTCGCGCTCGATTAGGGTTCGGAATCCGGGAACGCGCCCTTCTGCATGTTATGCAATCACAATTGCATAGACTGCAGTCTACTCTTGGTCATAGAGCAATGCGCGCCACTGGTAACCACTCGCCATGGGAACCATCTATAAAACCTAATTGAAATTATTTAACATTTCAATGCTTACTTTGGAGAGTTTTCCAAGTTATTCCTGCATAACATTAAGCTACGGGAATTCAATTAAATTAATTTCTTTGGCTATCGGGGCATCCCCGCGTGAGCTGTACGCTGATGATTTCAAACAATATACATATATGTTGCTCCTTCCTTACGATACAAGGAATAAACCATCTCAGCGGTCTTGACTAAAAAAAAAAACTACAGCCAATGAAGAGCGTATTTCTTGAAAGATGAATATTGTACTGCTTCCTGTAATCTAGAAGCGCTAAATTTTACGTCCAGGCTCTAATGTAGAAGTGAAGCTTAGAACCACAAAATTTTCAAAAGATTTAAGGTTTTTAAAATTTTATAAAAATTAATATTGTTCAGCCAGTAGATATAATGAAACTCATAAAATGTTTTCATTTTTATTACAAATGCCAAACATAAATTGAAATGCTAAGTGGCTTCGCAATAGTTTGATAATGCCATCGGAAGACAAAACAGCTGTCACGTGTATTAGTAATTACCTAGCCGAACTTTTTTGTAAAAAAACCATTTTTTGAAATTGAATAGTAATAGTCGTTACTCAATTTTAGAATTAAAAAAAACATTGAAGTTCTACAAATTAAACTTTAACATAGTAATTTTTTTTTAAATAGACTGCTGGATGGATTATTTTAACTGTCCAAATTAATTCAAGTTAGTCAAAAGTTTAGACTTGATAAGATCGAAATGGATTTTTGAAATGTGATCCCACACTGTTGGATGAGAAGTAAGGCTTCTAAGTACCTTGCTAATGAGATCTGTTAATAAAACATTTACCGAAATTATTCCAAATGACTAAACCAAGTCCCTATAGCGTCCAAAATATCCATCTAAGAATGTTTTCATTAAACATTTTAAAAATCTGAAAAACTAAAGACTCCCAATTTCCCAACACAAGAGCTAGCCAGAATGACTAAATTTCTGTCATCTAAGCTTCACTTTCATCAGCAATAAAAAAATAAAAATAAATAAATAAAAATGGAAAATGCAAACGAGTTCAAAAACCAAATCAAAACCTGGCTCAAAGAAATCAAAGAAGACAAGTTATACAGCATATATAAAAGAACATAGTAGGAGTTTCAAATAAAATCAAATCTGCTTCAACACAGGAACCCCTAGTGGGAAGGAATATGATAAACATCCTGAATTGTCTTATTAGCCTTTTAATTTATTATTATGCTAATAGAGAAAGAAATGTATTAAAAGTTTTTTTTTTAAAGTCACTATCTCCCCATTTCGTGATCATATTATTTAGGTGTGTTTCCCTGATGCTCCTTTTCTCTTTCTTTTAAGGAGTACCTATCTACATTTTTCCGTCAATCCGCTCTACATGTTTACATCAACAGTCTTTGAATCCCTATCTTAATCTCGTTCAGTAGGTTTTCATAGACCATGCATTCTTTTCAGATGTCGTCATTCGTAATCTGGTCGTATATGGTTTCCGTAAGCCCCTGGGATCTCATTTCTGCTGCAGTCTATACCTATACATAGTTTGCTTTTTCCTTCTGTAACTATGTTGTACTCATGCATAACTTCTCGTTAATCAGCGTTCTTCAATATTAAAACATACGTTTCACAAGAGGTAGATTGAATACTTTTAAAAAATCTCTTGAATTAATCAGGCTTGGAAAAAACTTCCACATGAAACAGAATACAGAAACTCGAAACAAACCTCTTCAAAAACAACACATTTCTACGATAAAACTAAAATCCCTAGTCCAGGGTTTGTCCATAGGAAGAATTTAAATTCTATTATGCGATATTTTCCGTTTAATTGATTTTTGGAGTAATAAACTGTTAAGCTCTTCCTTCTCCTATTTGAGCCAACATTTCGAACATCCTTATAGTGTATATTACCAGGGCAAATTTTAAGCTAGAGGAAGCTCAACCATGCTTATTACCCCAAAAATCAATCGGCATAATCCTTTTGGTCGTAAGAATCTTACATAATAATGATTGCTGTTCAAAATTTAGTATTATTATTATTGGATTTCTAAAATCAGAGTATCGTCAACAAATTGACAATAAAAAAACGTTTAATTTGTCTCGCAGGAATCTGCTAATCTAGTTATCATACGGAAGGACATCAAAGCCTCCACCGGCGGGTCCTTCTCATCTACGTGTTAGATATCAGATAAACAGGCGGCCGGACACGTATGACAATACCTACTGTAATAGTAGCGACTTGTATAGACGTACAGACGTGTGACGCGCTGTAAGGCCGCCGTCGCCGTGTCGATGTTCTTAAATCTTGAGGCTGTACGTCGTAAGTCTGGCCCTCGGATAGTGGATAAGTGCAGTAAGTTGATGCCATTGAAATAACGCGACGAAAGCGCCTTTCTACAAATAGCAAGAAGACAAAATAGCGTTGCAAAAATGTAACCACGTCAAAGGAACGTCGGTTAAATTATTAATATTGTCAATAATTCGTTCTCTGGTTAACGGCTTCGCTCGGGTAGTAATATTGTTCCTTTGTTTTGAAAACAGGTGAAGATATTGAATCTTGTCATATTTATTAAAAGGTACTTGGCTAATTCAAAGCTCCACATAGACAGTCAACGCTGTGGAAATATCAACCCGATAAATTATTAAGTACAATTCAATATTTAACATGATCCCGATAAAGCTTCGAGATTTGCTTGTTCTCCTTGTCTTACTTACTTATTTAGGAGATGGGATCTATTGGTGAGTGAAATATGCAGAAATTTGACACAAAAGCTTTGCCTGCGTCGTATAAAATAGTAAGGTTAAGAGGAACGGCTTCGCTGCCTGTTTCATTCAAAACTTAATTTTGAGTTTGAGGCCAAAATACCCATCCAAACTCAATGATATGTTTTTTTTTATTAAATGTTTAGTAAATATCTAGTACGGATGTATTTTATTTATTTTTGTTTTAAATTATGACATATATAGCATGATAAAAATTAAATATCACAATTTTAGAGGCGACTAGAAAATTATTTGCGGGTTTATTGTTCATTTATTTAAAAATGATCATGTTTGATATGTATATATGATTACGTTAATAAAAATATAAAAACAAAACATTTAAAAAAAAAACGTTTTTGGGGTCGATATTTTAAATTATGTACGCCAAATTTGTGTTCCAACGTAAATTGGTCGTTTTTAAATTAATTTAAAGTCCACCGTAATGGTTATTTTCATATATTTTTAAAATTTATTTTATTTTATATTTCATTATGTTTCAAAGGAGATGGGATAATTTTTTTTTAAATCAGCGTTAGCCAACAAATTTGATGTTGAAGGTGCTTCTAAAATCACTAAAAATCAATTCCTTTAATGGCCTATAATAATGTAAAACAAAAATAAATAAATTACTTCTAATCCGTACTAGATATTTACTATACTTTTTGATGAAAAAAAGATCATTAGGTATGGGTGAGTATTTTGGCCTCAAATCCAAAATTTTGTTTGAAACAGGCCGCGCAGCCGTTCCTCTTAACATTGTATATACCATCGAATGGGTTGTTGAATGACAATTACACCACTACAAAATTGGATATTGTATCTTGTATTCATGTACATTCACAGTTGTTACTGTGAGAATGTGGGTACCTACATTCTATGCACATAAGTAATAAGTATGGGAAAATGTATAGTTAGTTTTTGTGTCCTGCGTAATTCTGGATGGTCGGCGGATCAAAGCCTACATTTAACTGTCTAAGAAGCGAGGACGGTTGCGCCACATTCGTTACCGGACCTCAATGGGGAATAAATTCTGTACCGAGAGCAGGGGATCAAGAATTACATCTAATACTTCATTTGAAATTCAAACCTTCGAGGTGATTTCGAAATTGCCTTAACTTAACTTGAGAGAAGACAAACTTGCTTTGTGAATATGTAGGCGAGTAAAAACAACGTCAAAAAATATTTAATAAATCGTTGATATCAACTTTAGTCCACCGTTATGACATACGTAATTTGGGAAGTCAATGTTTCGCGAAACACATATTTATGTAACCAAATTGTATTTATTTTACATACATACATATACATACATCTTCTTCCCCTTGTCCTACTCGGGTCGGGAACCCATCACGTCGACAAGATGCCTTCAGGCGTCCCTGTCCTGTGCAACGTTTAAGACATCCGTCCATAGTCGGTCCAGCCTCTCCTCGCACAGTCTCTGGAGTTGCTTTTCATTTCTAATAATAATAATAATAATAATAATAATAATAGTAATAAATAGATTATTTCTATTGCACCGTTTTCGTGAGAAAGTCACCTTAACGGCGCTTTAAAGGGTTTAGATTGGCTTTGGTTTACAGGTAATGTTGAAAATGATGTATTACGGTGATAGATTTATTGTGTTCAAGTTTAATCAGTAGAACTCCATTTTAATTTTTTTAACTACTATTATTCATAAAATTAATAAAAGGTGCTTTGTCTACACCACTGCACTGTTTAATATATAAAAATAATCTCTAATCAGGATTATACAGTACCCTGATGAGGGAATTTTCGCTTCCGAAACGTGTTGATATTTATATATTAAACAGTGCAGGGGTATAAACAAAGTCCCTCTTATTTCATTCTTATTATACATCTATTAAAGATATTACTTTGAGATATTACAACAAATTGAGAAATGTACAATATTAGAAAGCAATGGGGCTCACTCCTGACATAGATGCTATATATATCATAGATTTAGTTATAATTGTGCCAGTCTGAAGATGTCCATGATAGGGTAAGACCGGTATGGTCGTAAATAAAGAAGTGGAAAATAATTACAAGGTGTTTTAATAAAAAATAAAATCACCTTAAAATGAAATTCCATCAGAAATGAACAGTTACTACAATAAGGAATAAAATTAATATTCAATTTAAAAACAGTTTAAAATATTGACACATTGATTTGAATTTAATGCGCCTTCAAAATCTTGTTCACAATTCATCTTTACAAAATGTGTTTGTCAAACATCTGTCAGGCGTAATAATAATTTCCTTTCGGAACATTTTTAATGAATAAACCTTTTTTTTAAATTAGAATAATAATAAAGGAATTAAATAATATACTTTGTATTCACGACTTTGTTAATATCAAGATATCTACGTGTTAAATGATTTAGAGTGGAAGATACTCTCAGTATCGCCCTGCTGAAAGACCACCATTCTGAATTGAAACGTTGCTTGAAATGGCTTTTAGCCATGTTCGGTGACAAGATCTGAATAGCCAGGTATTTCACCACCTTCCTCTTCCCCTTCTCCTTCCCCTCCCCAATACCTTCAGCCTCACAACATTCCCAAATTGGGGATGTCATAGTCTCACTGACTCCAAATAGTTGGGAGCAGTTGGAACTCGTGTGCGGTATTCATATAAAAAAGAAAAAAATATTGAATAAAATTTGTTAACTAATCAAATATATATATTTTTTAAATAGCTTTCTCTTGAATTTATTTTCATATTAATATTAATAATAAAAACATATTTTTTTTAAATATCTAATGCAAATTTGTTATTCAATGTTTTATAATAATTTTTTTTCAATATTTTTTTATTAAGGGGGAGAGGGACGTCTGAGAGTCATTAATTATCAATTCAAAATAATAATAGTATTATTACGCAATACGATAAACATAATGTTTTTAAATAGAAAAATATTTTTTAAATATTTTATAAATTTGAATAGGCATTTATCAAAATCATTTATTTTATTTTTATAAATATTATTTTTTCTGACCGTCCCATTGTATGTTTTACAAAATATTTATTACAAAAAATATTATGTTTATAATTTGTCTATTGTTTTCTAATTTTTATCATTTGTCTATACTTGGCATTATTATTTTTAGTATTACTCCTGAAGTTGAAGAAAGCATCGCTTTCGACATAGATCATAGACATGTACATGTATCTTTTTATTAATAAAGTGGTGAATACAAAGTATATTATTTAATTAATTTATTAATAATGATGCCACAAAGTGAAAACTAATCATTTGAAGAAATTATAAATAATAACAGTTATTTTTTTTCTTCTTTAAGTGATGATAAAAAAAAATTAAAAAAAGATAATAGAAGTAAAGAAACATGTACAAAAATAACTAAAGCCCATTTGATTACAACCCAAAAATGTTCGTTAATCGAAACCTACAAGTATATTATGCATTTAAGTTGATAAATGAAAACGTCATTTGCTTGGTAAAGAACAAAGATCGTAAAATAAATGTGTAGGTACGTATGTTGGCACTTGAGAAAGCAGTTTATCAAAAATATATGAACTTGTAATTTAATGCTTAAAGCTTTTCAAATGCAATTCCCCAAAATTTACAATATTTCAAGGGCTGTTAAAATAAGTTGAAATATGTGTTCGCCACCCCAATTCTTTCCTAGCAAACCCTCCCCTGTGACTAGGGGTAGATTTTTTGTACAAATCACAAAAACAGGCATTATGTAATAATGGGAAAAAGTGATAGCATATTTATAAAATATTTTAACAAACGGGACAAAGGGTGCCGTTTATTTTATATCGAGGGAAAGAAAGCTTATTTCCTGGAGCTTATCGTGATATATTATGTAACGAGCTTTATTTGTAAGAAAGCTTGCTTTTATTATGGACCAAATATATAAAATGATTACGTTTCAATTAACATAGTACGAATACATAACCATTTAAATCACTGTCGATATTTTTCTTTTTAGTTTCCTTTTAAAATATTATTTTTCGTAACTAATTATAGCCTTCCCCTCTTAAGTGTTTCCTAGTACCTAAGACATATTTAGGGATGCTGTACAGAG
>JAHDVE020003913.1:0-24736 GCA_022606495.2 Halesus radiatus
AAGGAGTTATGAGACTTTATCAATTGTTCCCTTTTCTAGATAAATCGATAATTTGGAAACTTATTGTGCAAGGGAGCTGACACCGTTCTAGTGCAACATCAGAAAGTATATAGGTTTGTGCTTTTACGGATGTATATAATAATTAATAAAAAATGTGAATATTTTTAAGATGTTAAAACATAATATTTGGAGGGGCTTCGATTTAGTAAATATTATATTATATGTAAAATCATCGAGATCATGAAAGATATAGTAAGCTAGTCTTATTTTATTAATTGATATTTTTTTTTACATTATTTGTTTAGTCTAATTATTATATAAAAAAATATACATATTATAAAAGCAAATAACATCGTAAAATATGACAGATAACCAGATAAACATGTATGTGGAGATAATATAAATCTATGTATATTTTTGATTGATAAAGTTTGTAATATAGTATAATTTATTATAGACACTAAACTATATATTCAAACAATGGAGATAAAAAAGAGAGTTTTATTACTAATAAACAGAGAAATGTTACCAAGCATCTTAAAAGGACTGGGGTTAATTAGCGTTGGTGTAGTTCTCGGATACTTTATCGCCAGCAGATCTCAAAAAAATAAACCTCAGGGATAATCGACGAAATTAACAAATCAGAAAAGCAAAACCCCTGAAGCTTTTTAATGCCCTATTACTCTCTGTAAAGCATATCATCCAACATTATACTTCTTTCACACGGCACCATATTAATTTAATGATGTGTTATATTATTTGTCTTTCCTTATTAATTGATTTTTAGAAACAATGAAAGACCCAGTGATATTGGCAGGTTGTTCTCATACATTCTAGAGGAAATAGATAGTGGAATGGATATAAACCAAGAAGCACTGTCCGATGTGCAATAAAGCTGCAAAGAAATAAGAAATCATTACTAATTTAGCTGTGAGAACTCTGATTGCAGAAGGGATAAAACATTGAGTTCCTAATTAATCCTATCGGGTTTGTTTAATTTATCTATATTTAACATATATATATACTAGTGCGTTTAAATAAATTCTCGACGTAGAAGCTCTAAACATTCTTATTGAAATAAAATTGTCTATGGAAAATGCAATATACTATTATATGATATTATGTGTGGATGTGTTTAAAATGCCAATTTAACTAACAAAAATATTTTTTAAAAAACACACACAAGAAATAGTATAATAGTAATATTTTATGTGTTCATAGTAATTAAAATAATTATATTTATTTCGTGTTTACTTAATATTCAATCATAGAAATATATATCAATTTCAGGACATTAAACAAATATAATTATATTGCTAACAGAGTTTCCAGGATATATTATTATATACATATTTATTAGATTGCATGAATGATTTAAAATAATTTTAAAAATTGGATTGTAAAAAAACTCATTTTTTAAAATATTAAAAAAGTATATATTATGCGAAAATATCTTTTTTTGAAAAAAACAATGGTTAGCAACAACAAGAAATTTGAAAAAAACACCAACCAAATCCTATCAATATATAATAAATAAAATAACAATCCATACGTATATACATATATTTATTAAAAAAGAGCCAAAATAAATTATTCACATAAAATGAAATAGATTTTCACAAAGAGTACTTACGGCCTTAGATTGGGCCGTAGAGTCAAGTATAACGTTGACTCTTAGCAGTCCCGCCCCAACAAAACCTCAAAACACTCAAATTCTTCGTTTCCTCCAAAAACCACCAAAAGGCAGAAGAATCCAACCATTAAACGGCAGCCACATTCATCTCAAACAAACTGTTCTTTAGTTGAGCTACAAGCATGTGTATTCTAGGAATTGGAGTCCATACATCACATAATCTAGGAAAGCAGTAATGGTGGTGTCAAACATTCAGTAGCTGATACTGCAATTCTAAGCTAGACTGAAAAGGAGGACTTTTTTTAAGAAAAGCCAGTTTTTGGAACTAGCCCTGAAGGATCGAAAAAATAAACCCTAGAATCTACAGATGAAAACTGTCTCTTAAGGAATTAAGTAGAAGGTTGCTCCATGTTCAGGATGCCTCGAATTCATCTGACTCTTTTAGAATAGTTAGCCAAGGACTAACCCAATTAATTATATTTCTGATCGTAATAAAAAAAGAAGCAATAATTTATTTTTTCAACAGCTTATGTTATTTAGATCTAAAATAAAACCGATAGTTTAACTCTTAATTGAGAATTTTTCATTATAAACACGATTTTATTTCCAAAATACTAATGCAACCAATATTCTATACTAATAAACATTATTTTTTATTATAAGATCAAATATATTCATTAAAAATGATCAACCTCAGTATTTGGGGTATAAATATAATACATCAAATGCCAAATATATGAACACTCATTTAGTATTAAATAGAAAAAACTACTTTATTTTTTTTTCTCTTATATCTGATGCATAGCATCATCCCTAAATATAAATCACTTTTTCTTTTTGGTCAGCTTCTTTTTCTTGTTCTTGAAAGCAATCGAGTAATAGACTTCGTATTTTTTGCTCTCCAGGTCTTCCCACATCATAATATCCCGTTCTCTGATCCGGTGCATCATCTACTTAATGTCCCAGGATCTGATCGAATGGTCGTACGATCCAGTGTACAGCATGTTGTCCGCGAACTCGATCGAGATGACTCCATCGTCATGTCCTGCAAGTTATTCGACTTGCTTCATCTCTGGCAGACTGTAGACTCTGATTTTGCGGTCGTCGCAACCACAGTATAGCAGATTGTTATTCTGTTTGATCTCGAGGATCCAACCGCTTATTCCTTCGATTATTTTTATGGGTTCCATTTTCTATACCAAATTATTTTAAGTAAAAAACGTAATATATATATATATTGGTCAATGTTTTATCTTACTGTATGGCTCTCAGGATCCCATTTCTGAAGATCAAAGACCTCGATTTTGTTCTCGATTGTTCCGAACACCAGCAAATTCTATTGGAGAATGAAACTCGTCAGAGATGTATTGTTGAATTTAATGCATTTCATCACAGTATTGCCCACCGTGTTGATCTGATAGAAGATGTTCCTATTGACGAGTGCATGGATCTCTCGATCTCTTATTCTCAGAGAATTCACAGGACCTGCTACCTTAAAAATTACTTATGCTTCTCCTTTCTAAAAAACGTATTAAATTATTTTTTTGTAATTCGCATTAAGTAGAGGTTGTTTATTTTTATGATATGTAATATAGTAGATACGTTTAGATCCCAAAGACGTATCGTCGCATCAGCACTTCCAGAGACCAGGATCTTGGCACTTTCCATAATTTGGAGTCCAGTGATTCTATGGGTGTGACCTTTGAAATGGTTTCTGATCTCCCCTGATTTCAGCAACCACTCGATGAGTGCTCCATCTTCAAAGGCTCCGTAAACTGAGTGTTAACTAAAAGCAGCTGAAGTCAGTTGTTATGATAAAGGTTGCTTAGAATTATCTTCTTCCTTAGGACAATATAATTTTATTAGATTTTATATAACCATTTAATTTTGCATAAAAACAATACTCAGTTACATTTTTCTTGATTTATTTCTGCGCCTGCTGCAAGAGGTCGGGGTCCTTTTTATCAGCCTGCTCATTGAAGTTTTGGGGTTCGTAGCTGACTGTCTCATTCGGGTTACGGGAGAGAAGTAGCTTAATAGTGATTTATCTTTTGACCAAATCCCAAGCTATGCATCATGAGAACTTAAATGAAATAATGAATGATAGTTATTTGTTGATGAAATCATACCTCTAACTGATCCGTCCTTCGAGGCAGAATACAAGAGAAACCCTGCATCCCCGTAGGGAGAATACAAAGAAAGAATTGACTATTTGTGACCTCTGAGCCTGTCTTTGAATGCTCTTGATTTCACTACTTTCATTACTAGTTATTATTATAAAAAATAATGGATTATATATTATCGATAAATTTGTAATCAATTATTAAAAAATTATAGAAACCTTTTATTTACCTCATATTAAAAAGTGGATTAATAAAAAATAAAAACATCTTGCATATATATTTAATATACCTGAAGGCAAATTATACATCAAGATAAATGATTTTCTTATCTGTCTGAGAGAATATAGTAAATTTGTTTACTAAATACTGAATCGCATTATTGATAAACCCTCCCTCCATTTTTGCTTTGGTTAATTCTGTCGGTCATACCTTAAAATAATATATTATCGACTTTTAACGGTCTTAAATTAAAAATAGTGAGGAGGGGACTTTATATTATAATATATCATTTACCGCTAAACTTTCTTCTTATTAAAAAAAAACGATGATCAATATCTCTCAAACCTCTACCCATTTACAAGATATTAGTGATAAGTGCCTCTTCAAAGTACTGGATTCCTCAGATAAAGACGAACCATCTCCTTCAACATTGACTCTTCCTCTCACTCCTAGTGCAAATAACTATTACCACTAATACTGTAAACTCTATCTTGCCAACGCTGTCCTTACCAGCCAGGCCAAACAGTTGGTGCTTTAGAAGAACGATATCATCTCCAAGATCAAGAAGCTCGAGAAGAAAGAGGACTCGAACGATGAGTCCGACAACTTTGATCGCGCCTCGAAACGGCGTCGTAGAATGGCCAACGAGATTCACAGACATTATCGATGCTCGGTCGAAATCTGCCAAAAATCATATGGGTCGGAAGGGAGCCTGAACCAGCACATGAAGAATAAACACCCTGACATCTATGCAACGATGCCTCATCTGGAAGAAAACAGCCGGGAAGATGAATAGGAAGATGAAGATAAATTTGATGGAGTGTCGAGACTGGGATTGGAACAACGATCAGTTGAGAAATTAACTATAACTAAACTTGTGAGAAGAAAAACATTATTTTATTGAAAGAGATGACGATGATGATGAATTAAAAAAATAACCTATATTTCTACGAAAAATACGATATTTATCCGTTTTTCATTTTTATTCATAATTTATAAATATATTATTTTTTATCTGAAAGTGGTACAGTACAAATTTATATATATTTTTTACTATTAGTACGAAACCATCCAATTTAGATTAAAAAATATAGATGTGTAAAAGAAAATTCCAATTAATTAGATAAAAATCATAATCTAATAAATAATTACTTTTTTGTTTTTTGTGTTTAGGTAAATCTTTTTTTATTAAAAAATATTCAAAAGAAATGCAAGATACTAATTCAAGGAATAAATATGCATATGCTAGAATCCAGAAACTCAACGAAGAAAGCTTCCTCGTTCGCACAGTAAAGAAAATAACAACTCCACCAGATTCACTATATATTCATTTTAAAACTCTTGTTGCTTATTGTTTTTTTACTAGATTCCGACTTTTCTTACCACTAAATGCAAGAAGCATGCCATCTCACAGTCCTATTCTATCGACCCGTTAGCAATTAGTACCAATCGCAACATCGACTCGGGATTCATCGCTGTTATATTCTATGACCCAGATACCTAGCGACTAATGATTATGAGTTTAGTCCCTAATTTTTATATCAATGGTCTTTACCTACCCCCAGTCGACGATAAATATCTGATCTCGGCTAAGTCAATAGAAGTAAGGCCATAGTTCTACCTCAAATTTAGAGAACAAAGCAAAATCCTCTCTGATCTCTGCCAGTTTTATATTGTTGACCCCGAACACCATTCTCCCCCAGAAGTTTTCTGTGTGGTTCTCCCCAACAAAAACGCAGTCAAATATGAAACTAAAAAAACTACAGTGCACCACCCGCCTCACCTCGTGTCGGCTTCGGACCAACAGCCAATCGCAAAGCTCGTCGACAAGAGTGTATATAATCGATGGACTGCGGACGACAGAGAACAGCTCAAGAAGCTGATATTGCAGTACGGATATGGGCGGTGGAAGCAGCTTCAACGCTCCAGTAGCCTGATCGGGGGAAAACTCGAGACAAAAGGAGATGCATAGATCAAAGCATTTGCCAACAGTTTTATTCGAGCATTAGGCATTGCCTTGACTGACGAAGAAGGAGAACTGAAAATATTTCTGAAAAACCTGATCGAATAAACTCCGTAAGATATATACATCCCGCCCAACCAAAAGGATTGGGACCAGCAGATTCCCCTCACCCAACGTTCAGTTCAGTATACAAAGAGGATCCAGCTGTTGAGTCGTGTGAGGAATCTCGTGCGCAAGTTTAAAGAGGAACAGTTGAAAGCAATACCTGATCGAGATCGGAAAAAAAGTAATAAAAACTCATCATTATTATTTTTTCGCAATTTGTATTTGAAATGTATAGTTAATTGGGACAGTCTGCTAAACTTTATCCCTTTGACACATCTGTTCGGCCAGCGTCCATCCCAATGGTGGGCCAAAAAACACGATGTCGATTTGATCCTCGGAGTCCACAAATACGGATACGCTAACTATTCGGCGATCAAATCCGCAAGAGAATACTGCTTCCTCGAACTGGAAAAGTCTAATATGTATGGTGACTTTCCTTCAGCCGATAATCTGACAAGGAGGCTTAAAAAACTTATGCAAACTGTTTCTAAAATTTAGCAGAACGAAGGGAATCTTGATTTTGATGGCGATGCTTAAAGCGAGGAGGATTAAAAGTAACAAAAAAATAAAAATATATATATTTAAAAAAAAAACTATTATTTTTAATGCAATAGACTATGGACCGAAAATGAAAAGAGAGCATTATTCAAACTGTTAACCGAATATGGAGTACCCTTAACAGTCGACGGCCGTTCGAACTGGATGGACATCCGAGAAAAACTCAAGGAAACCTTCAACAAATAACTTGACAAGACTCTCGGTCAAGTGGAGAAGATGGTTTCTCGAATTCGATGGCAATGCCAATAAATGCTATCAATCGAGACGTTGAAGTCAAAAGAAGAGCTCGCCCAGGAAGCCGAGCAAGTTAATAACCTCCAAAACAGCATCACGCAAGAACAAGCCAACAAGTTCAACAAAAATATGAATATGCTTGGCTTTATCAGAAAGTCTCTACTCACGAACGAGGCAGAGATGTTCAATAGCTATCTGGAAGATCTCAAACAAAAGCATCTAGACTTAGGACCTGATGATATGGGGTATATGGAAGATGCTGGTGAGGACTACGATTGCGCAGTTAACGATCTGAGCCTTCTACAATGGGCAGCGAAACAGGGATTCGTTGGCTATCCTGTCGTTCCTGGAATCGATAGTTCAGAAAGGTTTTATCAACGGGTCTAGTGGATATGCGAATCCTACAAAGCGTTTAAGTAAAAGGCGAATGACAAGAAGAAGAAGATGAAGGTCTGGGAGGAGCCAAAAAAACGAACCAAATTCGAGTTGAACAAGGATAAGTCTGGCAACATTCTTTTCCCCATCACCATTAATCCTTCGCTCAAGCTCATGGGAGTTGGCAGAATCTGTTCTCTCTCGAACTATCACTCAGAACACAACCTCTTCCCCATCGGGTACGTCTCGTCCAGGACCCACGCCAGCATGTTCAATAAAGGTTCGAGGTGCAACTACATATGCTAGATCCTCGAGGGAGAAGGCAAGCCGATTTACAAAGTGACATCGGAAGAGGACCCCACCCATCCCATTGTCAGAGACTCCAGTACTGGATGCTGGGTCTTTATCTGCCAGAGAGTCAACCAGCTGCAAGAGATCAAGAAGGAAAAGGTCACAATCAGCGGGACAGAAAGGTTTGGCCTTTTAGAGGCAAATGTGGTCAGGCTACTTGAGGATTTGGGAGATGCAGAAAAATGTTTAAAATACAAATTTAAGTTCAAGAATTTACAGAACTAAGGAGAAGAATGAGTATTTTGATAGATAAAAAGAACCTCCTTATTTTTTTCAATATAAAGTTTTAAAAAGGACCAAAAATAAATATACCTGTATTAATTATAAAAATAAACAAATAAGATTAATATTTTAAGATAAAAATGATTAATAAAAAAAAATATTCAAATTAATGCTAGATTCAATAAATAGGTAGATATACGTGAGAGTATGAACTCCCCCTGAAACTTACATATAATATATTTATTATTGGTTATCCATATAATTTAGCATTTACTGTATTATTATTTTGCCTATCTATTTCTTATTTAATTGAATGATTTCCACTCAAACTAAGAACACAATCCAGTTTGGTCGTCCTGCAAGAAGACATCGATACAATCCTTCTCAGAACCAAATGTCGACTGAATCATTAAAAAGAACTCTTCCAACCCAAATAATTACAAAAAATCAAACATTCTTCAGTCCAATCAAACACAATACCCCTCCTCCTCCTGTCAAATCTACTGACAAAAGTCTCTATGTTCCTGGTTCCTCGATAATGCAGAGTCGGCCATCGCCAAGATTAGAGTTCAATTTGAAGAGCAACACTTGTTTTAGAATGAGCAGCGTGGGTATTAACAAAATGGATCAATCACATTCATTACAAAAATATAGCCACAGTCTATCCAATTTTGATGAGAATTCATAATTATAAAAACTTAGCAAGTAGATCGAATGGCTTAGAGAAGTAAAACAGTTTATCAATAGTTTTTCATTATTTTTTTGAACATATTCATCCAATAGTCTGTTTTAAATGATACAATCAGAGCGGTTATGAGTGAATTATAGTTGCTAGACTATATAATCATCATACTATTCGCTCTATTATATCCGAACACATTATATACATATTGTGCATACATGCATCTCTAGATATATTTGCATTAATCTTATATTTTTGAGTGGATAATTTTTATTTAGTAAAACCGTATATTTGGAATGATGGTGGAATATTAGTAACAGAGATGCCAAGATTAACGAATCTAAGTTCAATAATTAAATGGTTAGGTAAAATCACTGCTTGAACAGTGCCAGCAATAGGAAATGAAAGCAATCGATCTGCGCAATTTGTATGGGTAGCAGAGAGCAAGAAGGACATGATTTTTATATAAATATATTATTCATAATAGAATAGCATAAAAATATAATTAAATAAGTTATCCTAAACATGTAACGAGAGTAGTGTTTAGCTCCAATATTAGCGAAAATATACATACATAGATATTTATAATATTAATAAATAACTATCAGTTAGAAATAGTATTGAGTCTTTTCTCGATCTATTTCATTAAGAGTTTATCGCATCCTGGCACGAATCGATCAATCCCCATGACTCTGCACAGCCAACTCTTGAAAGCACTCACTTCACTTTCCAGCCCTTCAATCTTCATCACCTAGTTCCCGAGACTCCTCTCCTTCTTCCGAAGCAGACACTCCAACTAACTAATCCTCTTCTCGTATCTCTCCTGCATCTCGTATAGATCAGCCTTATCGACCGAACTGTCGGACTCCCTGCTGGTCTTGTTCCCTGCATTTGACTGGCCTAAAACATTGTTATAATGTTTCGAAATACGTTCCGACTAGAGATTGTCAATAATCTTTTTCTGTTCCCGGACATTACTCTCGAGCCTGGAGATATGGCTCTGGTTTTATTTCAAGTCTATTTGAAACTTCTGAATTGCATGGTCACTTTCCGTCAGCAGCTCGCCCAACTCTTCAGAATTTTGTTTTTCCGACCTAAGCTCGTTGTTAACTCTGGACAACTCGTGTTCTAAACTCTTGATGCGCGAGTTGGAGCTCTCGAGAGAGGTTCGCAGCACGTGCTATTTTTCTAGAAGGTAATTAACTGCTTCTTGCAGCTACTTTTGGCAGACGTTTGATTGATGGAGGACGCGCTGTAATTATTAGATTTTGGCTTGGAGCTAGAAGATCGGTGAGGGGTGGTGGTCATTTAATGTCGATGAGGGATAGGTCGGAAGTCTGGAGTACGAATAGGATTGCTTGACGGTTTTCAATTGGGTTGCAATCATTGTATTAAGAATCCCTGTTTTGCAACAATACTATATGTTAAATGTTTATTATATTTATTATACATTTTTTATTTCTATTTTTTTGTTATTTCGTTAAATATCAACTGATTGATTTACTAAATATTAACATATAATTCTCATAATGTGTATATCTGGATTTTTTAATATATATTGGGGGAAGAATTGAGAGAATGTGTCCAAAATATTTTTCACCCTCATCTATTTGTTAAATGAGGTTAATATCGTCAAAAATCACAATGCATTCAATCTCTTTTCAAAATCATCCAACTCCTGTGCGGGTTCTTTCTAGCTCGTGGTTTCTTTCTTCTTGGCAACCTCTTTCATCTTCACATCCTGCTCCATATCTCTGAGCATCTTCTCAGCTTCTTCATCGATGTCCATATCTCCAACATCACCAGTCTCCATCGCGTCATCGATCATCTCTTGGATCATTCCCATTTTCATAAATTGCTCTTGCGCTTTGTTCATTGCCGCACTGGTCTCGGCAATGTTGGTGGTGCCGTTGATTTTAGCCATAATATTACCAGCGCCGGTCAAAGCCTGCGTAAGTTTGATGTTGGCAATGAATCCGTCGATCATATACTCCATGTTCTTCATCTTTGCTTTATTGGTGCTGTACCTATCCATGTTTTTGCGGCAGTTCATAATTTGTTTAGCATATGTCTTCTTTGTGAATGTGTCGCTTTTCGCACCTAGAAGAATATAACCAAAATTTGAAAAACAAATAGTAGTAAATAATAATGTATATAGATATTTTTATGGAGATGATACCCTTGGCTATTTATTTTTTGAGTTTATCCTCTGCCTGTTTCTTCATGCCTTCGAGTTTGTAGATTTCGCGATCGAGTTCTCTCACCTATTTGGCGATGGTCTTTTTCATCTCTCTCTCTTTCTCTCGGAGCTCATCTTTCGACATTTCATTCAAACTTTTCTGCATTGCTTATATTTTTGTATGGTTGTCTTATAAAAATAGTATATTAGTAATATTACAAAAAGTATTAATGCCAGTGCTGTATATAAAATTAAAAATGAAATATATTGATGATAATTTTCATGTATTTATATGTTTGATTATATCCGAATTAGTGAGCTATTTACCCCGATGATGCTGCTCCTAATTTATAATATTACAATAGTTTTTGAAGAACTTTAAAGAGTCAGAAATGACTAATTATTAATTAGCAATACTAACAATAATATTAATTAGTAATAATAATGGATTATATATATCTTATCAACTACTATTATTTTTAATTACGCATTGTCGGTTTGTATTTTTTCAAAAATTAAGAATAAAATCAAAAATTGAATAAAAAATTGATTCGTTAAATTAGAATTCAGTAAAAAAACAATATAAAAAATAGTAATAAATAAATAATAACTTTTTTTTTGTCCTACGAAAAACCAAATAACAAGATAAAAAATGATTATCGATACCGCAACCTAACGGAACCTTCTCGTTATGAGAACATAAATTGAAGACAGGATATTATTGTTAGCAGACAAAATTAAAAATGTACCCAACTATATATTACATATATGTATCCTCCTTATTTATTTTTATTAATGTTATTTATCAATTAATCAAAGAAAACATCATCATCCTCCTCCCAACATAGTTGTCCATCAGCCAGACACCAAAACTTTACTATCACCAATAGCATTCTCGATTATAAAATTAATTCAACCACCAACCCCACTCAAGAAAACGAATCTCAAGACATGACTTTTATATTTGATGTACACCAAACTATATTATAGATAAAAATATTTACATCATTATCAATATCAATTATTGTTTTTTTTAGCTTCTTCGAAACACAATGGCAAGTCAACTAACTATTGAACGTGAGCTCAAGGAACTTCGGCAAAACATTGAAAATATGCCTCCAACTCATACTCTTGTTCGGCAGTCCTCCAAGGCTTCCTTAACAAAGTAGTCAACCTCTAAGCAAAAACTTTAAAAATGTGAGCAGCTATTCTCTCCAGGTCGTGCTTTTGGAAATGTTTTTGATCTCAATACAAGCGAGATAGCATTGTCCTCTCCCTCGGCTAAATATAGTGGCATGAGTGGAGTGAGAGAGAAATTTTCCTCACCAATATGCAACATGCCGAAACTCACTGAAAGATAGTAATTATTGTCTTCTCCTGAGAGGGAGATGGTCAAGGAGCTCGCAGCAGAAACTGCCAACAACTAACACGAGATGTAAGAGTCTGAATAAAATGATTATTTTTACGAAAATGGTGATGGTGAGGACGCGCGATAGGAAGAAGATGTTGACGCTGAATCCTTCCTGCTTGCGGGAAATATCACGCAAGGAGAAGATTGTTTTACAAAGGAAAACAGCTTGTCGATCGATCAGCATCACAACAACAACACTAAAGGCAACAATAAATATTTTATGAGAACTTAACACCAAGCCAGGGAAGCCAAATCTTCTTCAAAATGCAGAATTAACAGCTTTAACACCAATATTCTTTATGCGAGCAATAAGAGGAGTGTCTCGTCAATCAAGGAATCCAATCTGCAAGAGCCTGGAGGAAGCAAGCACTAACAAGAACAAAAAGACAGCCCCTCCAAATACATCAGCAGTTATTTGAAGAGGCTCAAAAGTAGGCAAGTCCAAGCAGCAGTCGAGTATTTCGGGAATTCGATAGTTTCAGAGTCAATGAAATAAAGGATAATGGAAAGTAACAGATACACAATATAAAACAAATATTTATGGCATGTAACTTTGGATAATTTTTTTAAATATAAACATAGAAATCGAACATCGATTGGTATCGTGTCAACCCATCATGAAATAAACCTTTTTCAAGAGTTGCAAGCATGAACAGGAGCAACTCATGAATACACATGATTTGCAAATTAAGTTGAGGGAGGGATTAATCAAAAAGGTCTTGGAACTGCAAAACGAACAAAAGAAACTTAAGTGAAATACTGTTATGATTTAAAAAAAAATATCAATCGAAAAAAACAATACAACTACTTTCAGAGCATTTTTACTTTTTTAAGAATATTATTTAAATGGAATAAAAAAGTATTCATCAAATTGTTAGAATTTGTAGTAAAAGCGTATTTTTTAAAAAACCTTTAACATTATAATATACTTTAATATTCTGTCATACAGTCTATTTTCTGAGCTTGAACTGTTGGATCAACTAGGACAATGGAGCTAGTTCCTTTTCTTCAACCAGTTTAAATTCGTCAATGAAATAGATAAAGTGTTTAAAGCAGGTATTCAGGTGGTACTCCAACCCGAGAGCCAATATCTGCTGGAAATGCGAGTGGTAGATGTGAGCGTACACTCGGAATACTCGCTTGAAAATAGTCTTGATTATCTGGTTGAAGGTTTTCGGAAATGATACGCCTATATTTAAAAACACATAAAAACATAAAACAAAGATATATTTCAAAAATAAAGCTACCTATCTGACAAGGAAATATAGATTCATTATTGAACTGAGACTCGACCCAAGTCATTAACAAATCAATATATTCGGGCGCAGGGACTTTTAAAGGTGTTCTCACATTCTGGCCATCTGCCCAAAGATATTCGAACTTAGGACCAGCAGACATAATTGGGCACGATTCCTTTGTGCAGAACTAAGTAAGAGTGCCGTACAAGATGGATATTTCGTTATAGAACTCAATGGTGTTGACTGCAAGCCACTCGCTTAGATCTTCTCCCGTGGGCAATTCAACTGCCAGAGACATGTTTCCGCTTCCCAGAGTCATCTGCGCGATCTGCTTGAGATGAAATCCTTTTGAACCCTTTTCGATAGGTCTGAGAGGCTTGTATGATTTAGGTTGTTCCTTCATTCTTTTGCTGCTTTTTTGTTTTGTTTTGGATTATGTTGGTTGATCTGGAAAAAATTGTAATTTCGATTTTCGTAATATTTATATTTATATTTATATTTATATTTATATAATATTGATATAGAGTTTTAAAATAATATTTTCATAGTCCCTCTTGTTTTTTCATAAACTGTTTTTTATATATCAACATCAACATAAGATTTGACTATATAATGTATTAAATTTAGTAGTGGAAACGCATTCTCTCAAGACGATTCCCAAATTGATTATCTAATATTAATGGTAGAGCATATATCATAAATTCTTGTTTTTTTCTCAACTATATACTGCATTAATAAAATATTAGTGATTGCCTTCCTTTGTTTTTGCCTTGCTAATCCAAAAAATAAAATAAACGTATAATCTATCAGATTGAGTCATACTAATTACAATTTGCTTTTATTTTGTTAAATATTATTTTTATAAAAAAAGGATAAATTTACTTGTAAAAAAAGTATAAAGCTAGCTATTAATATCTAAAATATATCTACATCTCAAAAAAACAATTACACAACAGTAAAATGTCACAATTTAATGGCACTGAAGACCAAGAAAAACTACTCGAAGATGCCAAGAAGTGCATCAAAGAGCACGCTTACTTCATGAACAAAGTACCATATACATAAAATGAACACGCATTAATACATTCATTTTTTTTTATTTGCTCTAATTGTTTAGGAATTGGAAAATGCAAATCTCAGAGCTGCTCTCAAACATTCGGCAGGGCTTCTTAATTAACTCAAGATCAGCAACCTCACTCCCAGAAATTATTACGTTTTGTTCATGGCGGCCTTTGATGAAATGCGAGAACTCGAAAAGTATTTCAAAGAGGAGTCCAAGAGAGGAAGAAAAATGAGCGATTTGTACGAGGCAGTCCAGCACGCACCCGCCCTTCTTCCCAGACTCTACCTCTTAATCACTGTTGGAAGTGTCTTCATCCAATCCCATGACTAAGGCTCCCATAAGATACTTGAGGATCTCATTTAAATGTTAAGGGTAAAAAAATAAAAATATCAGCAAACAACTTATTATATGGATGTTTTATTTGGCATTATCTTTGTTTAGGCTGTTCAAAATCCATTGAGAGGGTTATTCTTACGATATTATTTCTTGAAGATGTGTAAGGACCGACTGCCCGACACTGGAAGTGAGTACGAGAGTGAAGGTAGGGGTATTGAACAAGCCATCGAGATCATTTATACTAACCTCAGAGAGTCAGTGTATCTGTGGTGCCGATTGAATACGGGAAAAGATAAGTCCCGCAAGGAAAAGGATAGAATGGACCTCAAAGTGCTGATAGGCGAGGGCCTTCACAGAATATCCAGTCTGGAGGGAGTCAACTTGGCCGTATACCAATCAAGCGTCTTTCCAAAACTGATGTAACTTTTACGAAGTTCCAAAGATGCATTGGCACAACAATACCTTCTGGACTGCATCATACAAGGCTTCCCCGAAGAGTTCCACATTCATAGCCTGTCAGAATTGCTGTCCCTTTGCGCCACAGATTTAGAGAGGCAGGTTGACGTCAAACTAATATTCATAAGTTTGATGGACAGACTCAGTGACTACGCTAGTTCAGAGAATTCTTTGGTAGTCTCGGATGCTATCAATCTCTACAAGCTCTTCAAGAGTAATATCGACAAGCTAGTCATCAGTAGTGATTCGTTTGAGTTCAAGAATGTACTCAAGCTGCAGTCAGCCTTCCTCAAATTCACACTCAAGTGCTACCCGACCGAGGCAGAGTATGTTAACTAAATCCTCGCATCCGCAGTTTTGGTGTGCTCAAAGAACGCTGGAAACAATATCGATGAGTAGTGCCAGGTTGAGATCGTTAAGTTCCTGACCCTACCCCTCGAGACGTTGTCAGTGGCTATTCTGTCTATGGACGAGTATCCGAATCTGATGAAGCATTTGAAATTCAGCAAGCGACGAGAAGTGGCTACCCAGATTGTGAAAGTTGTGAACAAAATTAACCTGCAGCTTGTTGAATAGACCTTGGTGGGACAGCTGCTCCATTTCATTGACCCCCTACTCAGATCGGGAACGGATTACGAAAACATTTCAGATGTGATGTTTAAAGACGAACAAATCAATGTTTCACGATTGGTGTTCCAGATTAACTACCCCGAAGACCCCGCAGTGGTCTGGGGAGTGCTAAAGCAATTCATCGAGAAATTCAAATAAGGAGGATCTTTGAGGCAGAAGTTTACTTACCCTTCTGCTATCTTTCGGCTTTTCTCTCTAGCCCAGCAGATCCAGCACAGCAATCCCGATGCCGAACCCAAACACTTCAAGAAGGTATTTGAGCTGATTAGAAATATGATAAAAGAGTTAAGCGAGCAGCAGCACGGAATATTGGCATTTAAGTTGTATCTGCAGTTCCTTAGTGTCATCGATCAACACGACAAGGTCAAATTTTTTGATGAGTTCACCTACGTAAAATCATGTCAAATTATAGAATCATAAAATACATTTAATAATTTGTTAACTGTTGATAGGAAACCGCAACTGACTGCTTACTTTTGTATGAATCTGAAGCTAAAGATGCTGAGATGAAGGCAGGATTCCTCCGGATAATAATTGGCACTTTGCGTAACCTAGACTGTTTGTCAGCTTAAAACTACGATACCCTCATCACCAACGTGGCTTCTTACTGTAGCAAAATCCTGAAGAAAAATGAGCAATGTTAAATCTTGCTAGACTGCACCCATCTCTTCCACAGCCGATTATGCGTAGAATAGATATCTTTATCAATACATATCAACGACATTTATAATTTAATTATTATTTATAAAAAGAGTAAACAAAAACTCAAAAATCATATCATCAATAACTATTATAGAATGACGAGCAAAAAGTATTCGAAATTCTGAAGAAGTGTGCCAAGCTGGCCAACACTTGCGTGGGACAGAACATTCGCTTCTTGCAACTGTTTGTGGGAATCATTAACAAGTACGCCTACTTCTGTGGTCAGTATGGAATCACCAGCAGCGACGAACTGCAGACAATCTTATCACTATTCAGCTCTAAATATCCTGAGTTCTAGAAATAGCAAGATATCGCTAAATACCTGGCTTACTGGAATCGGACGAGGGAGTACTTGATGTTTAAGGTGGGCGAAGGAAAGCTCGATCTCACAATCTGACTAATCGAGTCAAAATGAAGTTAGGTTTATTAAAATAAAAAATAGAAGAACCAACATATATATATATAGATACATCATATGTCAATATGTATTGAGTATAAATAAATATTAAAATTATGGATATATAAAATGATTATTTTTTAGTGTTCTATCTCTATTTTGTTTTAAAATAAGAAATCAATGTTTGACCTGTGAATAATTAATTTCTTTTTTGAGAGTATCATTCTATACTTTTAGATTCTGAATTTTTGACTGAATTCTCATCCATTGATCATTTTTACTGCGGTCTCGGACAGGTAGTTCATTATCTTCTTTTATTAAAATGTTTCTATTCATTCGTGAATCCCGACTGTTACTCTGGTCTCTCCGGAAAATCGGAGACCCTGATGTGTAAATCTGTTCGCGCCTGCCAGCTGCTTCGAGACGCACTCGCAATGCGGCAACATCTTCTTCTTTGCTGAGGACGAGCTTGTTGAGAGCCTCGATTTGCTGGTAAGCCTCCATCAGCTGCAGCTGTAAACGGCTCTTAATGTTGGCGATTTCTTCAAAGGTCTATTGTTATATGGCTCTTTCCCTTCTTATCTTTTCGAGCTAGGTATACATGTCGATTCTTTTCTTCTCGAGCCTAGAGTATGACTCCACCAGGGAGTTGTTCTCTTTTAAAGTGTTGGAGTACTCCAGCTTCAGAGATAAGAGCTCGGCCTTCAGACCAGATACTTTGTTTGACTCGGTAGCTGACCTTCTCAAACTCTCCTCCAATTCCTGAATCATTCTTCTGAGGTTATCGTTGATATGCTGCAACTCGTCTATCACTCGTTCTTGTTCGGCGATGGCATCCTTCTATTTAGAGGACTGTTTCTACATCTCCTAAAGCTGTGCCAAGAGGTATTCGTGGGTGCTCATTTTGGACCTGATCTCGTTCAGCTCCTCTTCCGTCTCTTTGAGAGTGGACTGCATTTATCGGTGCTGGTTATTCTGCACTTCAAGCTCCTCCAACTCTTTCATCATGGTTTCCATCTTGAGGCTGAACTCGTTGAGCATGGTATTTTTGTTTGCCAGTTCGTTCATCAGTTTGTTGTTCTAAATTGCTAATTTCTATGCCTCTTGGGCATGCTTGTTTTCGTTTTCGCTTAGCACGCTAAAAAGCTGAGATTGCTCGGTGAAAATCTGTGAATTTCGCTATTGGAAAAGCTTCTTTTCCGAGACGAGGAGGTGATTCATCTGGTCTATTTTTTAATTGAGGCTCAATATTTAATTATGGGAGGACTCTTGGGCATCGGTAAGATTCGATCTTAGGGCATCGATTAGATCTTTTCCATCTTGGATGTTTTTATGCAAGTCCAGTCTCTCCTTTTGCCACTATTGCTTTTTCTTCCTCAGCTCAGTCGACACTGATTCTTTTTAATCTCTCATTTGCTCAATATGTTGCTTGACTCCTAAGTCTTTTTCTTATAATTATTTTCTGAGCCTTATAGCCTATTCGTCCTTCGTAGATACCTGGGTGCTGAGGATGAGTAATTCGGTCTTGAAAGAGGCGTTTTCTTTCTGCGTTGATTGCAGTTGGTCCTTCAGGTGTTGAATTTGATCAATCAACCCTTATACCTGACCCTTCAAGGCTTCAGCTTCGATCCGCTGCTGTTACTGGATAAAGTTTTTGGTGATCTCCACCCGAATGGCTTCCTCTTCTTGAGCTGAACCATTGGCAAGAGAGTGACTGTTGACTTGAGTCTGTAAATTAATAATCTGATCATTTTTGTCTGCTAAGCTGAACTCGTACGCTCTGATTATGTCTGCTTGCTTTCCAAAATGTGCTTCAAGTTCTCGATATTTCTCAAGTTCCTTTTCAACCGACTGTAAATGCTGGAGTTCCTGTTTGCGCTAATTTTGCTATTTTGTTAGAGTCTGCTCAAACTAATATGCTCTCTAGTTCAACTTTTATTACTTTTACTTCAGCAGCATTTGTGTGTTCATCTTCTACTATCTCTCCATAACCAGTTGCGCTTTCAGGTTCTCGATTTGGCTATTGAACCATACTTAAGTGTTAATGGGAAGTCGCTCAGCAAAATTTTAATCCAACCGAGGACTGCAGTTCTTATTGATTCCCGATGATGACGAAGGTGATGTCATCGCCTATGATTATTATTTTGGAGAAAATACTTTTATTATCTTCCTCCTGGCGTGCTCACTATCTTGGAGAGATTATGAATTGTCGTATTTCGAAAGTGCTGTCCGGAGCTCTCTGTTTTCAACACACAGCTCATTCACTTTTTTGTCGGCTTCGCCCAAAGTTGTCCCAAGATTCCTTACTTGCTCCTTCATAGCGAATATTTATTGGGTTAGACTTTCGATTCTTGTATAACAGGCCTTGATTTCGAGGTTGAGGGTGTCATTGAGCTTAGATGTGGAATCTGCATATTATTTATACTGTCTCAGTCGATCTTCTATATCGTGCATCTTGTTTTGATTTTTGCTTGTCTGAGAGTCGGAGAACACTTCACTTTTGAAATACATAATGGAAAATGTTTTTTTTAATGGTGATATATATTTTTTGGATTGTCTTTTTTATTTTTTATTTTTTATTTTCCTTAAGTAATGTCGTCGATCGTCTATTTTTATTTGGCTTTATTTTTACTATTATTATTTTTAATAAGCCAAATAAATTTTGAGTGATATTTAAATTTATGTCTATTATCCAAAATATACAATGTCTATAATTTTATGGTATAATTATTAACTGTTTCCAAGTGGATAGTTAGTAAAAAATATAAATTCTTAATTTTATAAGTAATTTTACTTTCCTCAGGCGAAACTCATCATTATTTTTTTTTTTTTTTTTTTAATTAATATTTGACCCCCAGACTCAACAGGTAATAAAAAAATGAATGTAATATTTCACAATGATTATATATAATAAAAGATAACATAAAAATATTTTAAAGTACATTTTTAGTTTAGAAAAAGATATTTAATAAAAGTTATATAAAATAAATAAAATTGCCGTTGACTTTCAATTAAAAATATATATATTATTCTGCATTATACACTTTTCATAATTTGGATTGAAAAAAATAGATATATATCTATCCATATCTATCTATTAGTAGTCATTGATTTTTTTAGTTCCCTCTCAGAAAACAATTAACAAAAAATGTAGTGTACTCCTTCAATTGACCTTGGACTGGAAGATTCGTATCAAGTACTATTTTTCTTTTTTCCATCCACATCTTTTTATTTATTTTTTGTAAATCTACTAATAATATTCATTGTCATCCCCTATCATCTATTCACAAAAATTTACACCTACAGAAAACACTAATATCAAAAGATTGTGTCTCATTCAACTACTCGAATACCTTCAGAGCAACAAGTACTTACTAAAACGAGCCGAATCCACAGTTTGAATTCGGGACTTGCTAACCTAACCAGAACGTCGCTCCACAGAAGGCATTCAAAATACAAACAGTGGTCAAGAAGCCTAAACCCGATCTCCACGGACATGCCAGTTAAATTAACATTGCAAGCACCGAATAGAAGCTGAAGACCGAAGAATTCTTCGATGATTTTGATCGAATTTTTAAAATATCCTTCGTGTCCCCGGGCAAAGAAAATGCAGTCGAAACCACAAGTTTATCATGTATTCATTAAGTAGAAATGAAACCTTTATCCTAAATATACAGTTAAACCGTGGTTTTTTCGAAAGAAGCTACTTGCATTTCCTCGGCAGAACAAAATACAACAAGTTCTGCTAATGTATAAGATCTCAAAAAAGAATCTCCCAAAATAATGGAGTTCGGAAGATTGTCCTCAAGAGTTGTTTCCAATAATCGATTGTTTCCTGAATGGGGCAATACGAATTTCAGAAAGACTATTTTCAAATAGGCTTTGAACAACAACAAAAAACTGACTGTTCAAGTCGATAACAATAATAATGGTTTCCATCTCGAGAGAAAATCAGTCCCTCGAACCACTACTTCTTCAGTCCAGCATCAAAGAAAGACCACTAACACCTTGGGCAGTCATCGATTGAGGCAATATCCAGCGTCTACGCAACTATCAAAGCAAAACTTTGCTAAAAACTACTCGAATATCTTCCAATCCCACCCTGATATCGAAAATAACATTAATATGAGTAACAATAACTTGTTAGTAGACCGAAAGTCCATTTAGAGGCTGATGAGCCGCACTAACTTCGCAAAGGAAGCCATGAAAAGTGGCACTTTGGAGAACTGGAAGAAGAAGTTCCAGGACAAAATTAAACAGATTAACAAAGACAAAGACATAGACAACAACAGTAACAATAATAACTGCATCAAGTCAATCAAAAGAAATAACTATGGGAAAACCGATGCAAACATATTCAAAATTGATAATCTCAAACATATTCGATGAATGTTTATGATATAATTTAACTTTCTATTAATATGATTTTACTATTGATAAATATGCATTAAAAAATCTACTGATTTTAACTCTTACCACTTTATAGACTAATAAAATATATGAATACTTTCTATTTTTTATAATTTCACTAATGTATACAATTTAGTTTTTGTTATGAGGAGAACAATAGATAGTATATTTTAATAAAAAACATATTTTGAAAATTCAAAACATAAACATAGATATTATTATTGCAACTCATAAAAAAATTGCAGTTAAAAAAAGTAAATCACAAATTATTGTTATAGTTCTTTAAAAATCCCCACATTTATTTAGTAGTTTTTTATACTAATGAACGAAAACAAACTACTTGAAAGACAACTTAAAAATACAATCACTGCTCTCAAACATGAAGAGCTTCCCTATCTTCTTAAAAATTATTAGTATTTCGCATCGTCACAATCTGAAACTACCTATAAAAGTAAAGAATAAACATCTGTCAATACAAATATCTTCATACTATTTAAAAAATTATCGATTTTATTAGAAAAGGGACACCGGTGCTCCGAATGTCTGATTGTACTTGACAGTTACCAAGAGACAGGATATGGTCGATCAGAGCAGGAAGCCTATGCTAATGCCATCAAAAGTGTTTTCGAAACTTTGATAACAAAATCACACAACATCGAGGATATTAAGCAGAGCCTAAAATTCCTACACAAGCCACAACCACTAAAACAAACCACATCAACAACACAGCCACAGCATTTTAATGCCAGAATCCTTCTCAATCCTGCTTTGACTCCTTCAACTACGGAAAATGAGGAAAACACTTTGGAACTCACTTACAATGACTTACTCACCGATCTCTCTGCAATCCACCGAAACGATGATCCATTAGATCTTCAGACATCAAAACCGCAGAGTAAAACACAATACGGCAACAGACAGCAGCTCAGGACTGAAAGAAGAAGAGAGACATTAGGACATGATGTCAATTCGGACAGGGACCCAGACAATACTGAAGACCTACACATGTGTTCTCATAAAGAACTGTACGAAGAAGGATTAAGATCGATTGCCAATCTCCAGGCCAAGCTTAAGCTAGTGACTGAATAGAATAGTATTTTGAAGGACTTTTTGCTGAAAGACTTGCCTAACAAATAAAATCGGAACACCAACAACACTTTCCAGCCAAATGTGATTGCTGGAAGCGGAAGGAAATAGAATAGTTTCAGGAAAAACATCTGAAGAAACTAATTATTATGTGCTTTATACAAATGATCATAGCATCAATACCAAATTATTTATAATACTGCCTTTATATATATTTATATGGTGTGCCATTCGGGGGCAACCCTGAGGCGCACGGACGAGGGTCCTAAAAACCAATACATACAGACATATTTATATCAATATATTTTGTTTCGTTATTGAAGTCTTGATATTAGGATATATTAAGTATTAGAGAAGATGGAAAAAAGTCATAAAAAAGTTTAAATAAGATATTTTGTTGGAGCGATTTATATATATGTTTGTTTATCTACGTTTCACTCAAAACACAAGTTCGTGGGGTCTGGTGGTGTTGTACAAAGTGAATCTGCTTGATAAATACTTGCCCAACAAATCGGTCTTCTTAATGTTCAACAAAAGAGCTCGGTCAATAGATTTTTGAGTCTCCTTGTTGTTGGTGCTTCTTTGGGTCTCAGCTTTCTTTTGTTCCTCAGTCAACTAATTTTTCATTAAAATAGGAAATATTGTAATTTTTTATATTGATTATGTTTATTTTTATTCGAATTGGAAATACCTCTCTCTTGCCAGCCTTGAATGTACCTTCAGTTCTCTTTCCTTTGGCTACAACTCTTTGGAAGTAGGCATCAGTAACTTTGGTAGCATCCACTCCGTCGACAGGGACAACAGTCGAGGTGGTCAGCACGTATGCGGCATTGACTCTGCGCAGAGGGACGCCGTTGACCTTGTGGGGGCCGGTGACGAGAAGGAAACCGGAGGGGAGTTGTCTCAAGAAAACAACTCTCTTACCTCTGTATTTTCCTGCCAAAAGGATCAACACTCTGCCAGGCACAAATTTGGGGGAAAGCTTGGCAGCTCTGGGCACGACTCTCTTTCTGGCGAAGTGCTTCTTTTCGTCGTCTGCGGGATACCATGTTTTCTGAGTATTGGTTCTCCTCGCTCTGGATCCACCGAAGGCGAGGTGGGTGATGGAGGGCAGATTCTCACCAGTTTTATGGTGAACGGCATTGGCTCTAACATACTTCGCAAGCTTGTGGGCGAGCTTGGATTTGTGGGTTACGACTCTCTTGGTGACTTTCTTATCCTTTGGTGCCATACTTGTTTTTTTAAAGGGTTGATGGTATTTATGTAAAAAAAACTATTATTAATTTTATACAGGTTTATAGATCTATGATATTTTTGTCAACAACAACAACAAAATACAAATACATATATATATATTGATATAAAGGTCTTTAATGACTAAATTCTTATTGTATTATATTCTTTGATCTTATTAGTTATTATAGGTTGTTTCAGAACGTTAAGATCTTTAGAAATAAAAATTAGATAGGTATAAACAAAGTCCCAGAAAACTCTGGGCAAACAATAGATGTTTTGGTAATTTAATGAGGAATAATTGAAAGAATCAAGAATACACAAATCCATTTGGACCCAAACCATAATGGATGGATTACTACTGAAGAAGAATGTTCCATTTGAACAAATAAAAGGATACAAATATTATGGATTTCCAACATTTATATATTATGTGTCATCATAATAATTGAACACCTTCCAGAACGAGGTTGAAAATCTAAAGCTAAAAAACTTTTGAAAACACTACTAAAAAATGAAACATTTAAATCTGATGTTTATTGAACCTTTAAAAAAAAAATCATTAATTAAATATCTACATTATATAATTAATAAATACTGGTTGGTTTATGTAGATGTTTTGACTTCCTCACATAAAATTAATAAAGAAATTATATAGTTTTTATACAAAACCCATCTTCTAAAGAAACTAATTTTATGTTTTACAACACTATTATATCACCCAAGTCCAATATTATTGAAAATTCTACGAATAGGGTCATCTTTATTTCTTTTTAATCTGGCTAAGTATGCTTTTGCTTCTAAACATTATGTCAATTGTCTTATATAGAGTCTTAATTAATTGTTTTTTCCTTTTTTTCCCCATCTTAATAGTAGTCTTAAAAAAACACAGTATATCAAGGTGAACATCTAAATAAATATCTATAAATACATGTATATCTGGTTTATTTTCAATGACGCTACTATTGCAAGTCATAATTCATGTATATTAATCATCACAATAATAGACTTAATATTATTTGGAAGCAAAAAAAAATAAGCCACTTGATGATGAATATTTAATTATTGATTTATTTCAAACGGGTGTGTTCATTGAACATCAATAAATATTTTTTTCAATATTCGATTTG
>JAHDVE020003914.1:0-10518 GCA_022606495.2 Halesus radiatus
GATACCTTCGCAAACACGACCCCAGCGGGTCGCATGTTTTTATTTATAAAGACTAATGATACTGATGACACAAAAACATGCGACCCCGCTGGGGTCGGAGGCAATGTGTTATCACGTTTCTATAAACATGTGACCCCGCTGGGGTCATGCACAGTGTATTGCCATTCAATCTGTTACGCCTTAACTTAATGGCATTGGGCTTCCGACAGGGGTCAGAGGGCATGTCTTAGAATTTCAGTGATGTTTGACCTGTTATCCGTGCATTTTTCTGCCCGCAGGGCCCGCAGGGCAGCCCATAACGCTGTTCGATTAACCACTAACTCGGGCTTTTCCTTCTTTTAAAAGTGTTTTAAAAGTATTGCTTGGCGATTCCAGTAGGTCCCCCAAACCTAAGTCCATCCATTTTTCGTCTACTAATTTAATTGTGGCATCGTCCATACAGACAACATTTGGCCAAGGGCGGTGAAAGTCGGTTCTACCGGCTTTTGTTTGTGCGTCTACATGTAAAACATTATTGATAATTTTACAATCTCGCTCCACATCAATATTATTTCCGGTCAGCCAAGTGCAAGTATTGTAATCGTGAATATCTACCTGCGGATCCAGCGTAATCACTATTTTAGATGGTTTGTAAACATCACCGTCATGTACAAATTGGGCAAAAGCATAGCTTCCTGCTGTACTATCATCTGATTTTTCTTCTAACAACTTCGTTGTAAAATCGAGACACATTTTACCTCCAAAACCCATCTGCGCTGCGGCATGATCTAACACATCTAAAGGGCCTTTACTGAAATAGGTATCGGTTTGAGGGTTCCAATTGATGGATGCTTGAATAAGGTGCTCGACATTGTGAATATCTACTGTGGAATCGGTAACAATAATGATTTTGCAAAACATCATTTGTCCAGCTCCCCATAGCGCATGCGCTACTTTAACAGCTTGTCCAGGATAACTTTTATGGATACTAATAATGGCCAAATTATGTGCGACCCCCATTTCGGGGAGATACATATTGCACACTTCGGGGGCAATGAGCATTTTAATCGGTGCTAAAAAAACACGTTCAGTAGCTTTTGCCAAATAGGTATCTTCTTGAGGAGGAATACCGACTATGGTGGTGGGATATATTGCATTGCGTCGGTGGGTGATACAGGTTACATGAAATTTAGGATACAAATCTTCTAAAGAATAAAAGCCTGTGTGATCGCCAAACGGTCCTTCGGTAAGAAAAGTTTCGGAAGGATCGACATAGCCCTCAATGACAATATCTGCATCTTCAGGTACTTCAATATCTTGAGTTAAGCAACGGACCAACCGGACAGGCTGATTTCGGATAAAACCAGCCAATAAATACTCATCCAGATTATCGGGTAAAGGGGCTGTACCCGACCATGTATAGGCAGGATCGCCTCCTAAAACTACCGCAATAGGCATTCTTTTACCTGCTTCTCGGTATTCTTCAAAATGCTTTGCCCCAGTTTTATGTCTGTGCCAATGCATGCCAGTACAGTCATCTTCAAAAACTTGCATTCGGTATACACCCACATTTCGCATGCCTGTGCTAAGGCTGCGGGTGTGTACCAAAGGGAGGGTTATAAAACGGCCACCGTCGTGTGGCCAACATTGCAAAATTGGTAAACTGTTGAGATTGGGTTTCGACATCACTACCTCCTGACAAGGTGCTTTTTTATTTTTCACCAACTTGGGCATCCATTGTGATGCTTGTATGAGTGTGGGTAATAAACTCAATTTTTCCCACAAACTAATTTTAGGAGAAGCTACTTGCAAAAATAACTCGTTAATACGTTTTGGGATGTCTTCTATTTCCGCAACACCCAAGGCATACGAAATTCTTTTGTCGGAACCCCAAGCATTGATTAATACAGGGAAATTGGTTCCTGTGTTTTCAAATAATATGGCTTTGCCTCCACCTGCACTTTTTGATATACGATCAATAATTTCTGTTATTTCAAGAATCGGATCAACAAAAATATTGATGCGTATCAGTTCGTTCTTTTGATCCAAAAACTGAATGAACTCGTTCAAATTTGTATACATAGTCAATTTGTCTTTATGTATGTTTTGAACAAAGATAGATATAATTTTGAGATTCCTCGTTTCGCTTTTAGCTCGCTTCGCTTCGCTAGCCTATTTTTCACTTTGTTCTTCGCTTCGCTTTTAGCTCGCTTCGCTCGCTAGCCTATTTTTCACCTTGTTCTTCGCTTCGCTTTTAGCTCGCTTCGCTCGCTAGCCTATTTTTCACAAATAAGAATAAGGCGAATAAGGCGCACAAAGGCGTTTATTCGGTAGAAAAAGGCGTTTGCTCGGTAGAAAAAGCATCTAGTAATGAAACATAATGAGAATTTCATTACAAACGCCTTTTTCTACCGAGTAAAGGCCTTTTCTACCGAGTAAAGGCCTTTTTCTACCGAATAAACGCCTTTGTGCGCCTTATTCGCCTTATTCGCCTTTGTGAAAATTAGGCTAGCGAAGCGAAGCGAGCTAAAAGTAAAGCTGCACGCAAAAAAGGCGCAATAGCAGTGAATGCAGCGCAGTGCTGTCCGCCTGCTTTTCTGCTTGCACCCGTCTTTTTCTGCTTTTTCTGCTTCGCATTCACCTTTTTCTGCTTCGCATTCACCTTTTTCTGCTTCGCATTCACCTTTTTCTGCTTCGCATTCACCTTTTTCTACTTCGCATTCACCTTTTTCTACTTCGCATTCACCTTTGTGCGCCTTATTCGCCTTATTCGCCTTTGTGAAAAATAGGCTAGCGAGCGAAGCGAGCTAAAAGCGAAGCGAAGAACAAAGTGAAAAATAGGCTAGCGAGCGAAGCGAGCTAAAAGCGAAGCGAAGAACAAAGTAAAAAAAATAGGCTAGCGAGCGAAGCGAGCTAAAAGCTAAAAGCGAGCATGGAAGAAGTCAGAATAAATTGATTAACTTTGTGATTGGCAATATTGCTTAGGAATGACAAAATAACTGTAAAAAGAATTGCGCAGCACATTGCTTTCCGAGTGCTAAGCCATTCAGCATTAACAATTCACCATTCCCTTGATACCTATAAAAATATATTAATGATAAGAACTGCCATTTGTTCGTTTGGTTATGCTACCCGTGTTTTTCACGCTCCCTTAATAGCTGCTTTGCCAGATTTTTCATTAGATGGTTTCGTTGAACGACACCAATCTAATGCGACTGCAATTTACCCTACTGCAAAAATTTACCGTTCGTGCGAAGCGCTATTTGCCGATCCTAATATTGATTTGGTAATTGTCAATACGCCAAATTTCACGCATTACGAGTTATCTAAACAAGCCTTGTTGGCCAATAAACATGTGGTGGTGGATAAGCCTTTTACGGCCAGTTCGCTCCAAGCACGAGAGTTAATAGCGTTGGCCGAATCACGTAATTTGATTCTTTCGGTGTTTCATAATAAACGATTTGAGGGGGAAACCCAATTGATTAAACAAGTGGTGGATCAACAACTTTTAGGCACAATCCATGAAGTTGAATTCAAATTTGAGCGTTACCGAGTGGGCCTCAACCCTAAATTACATAAAGAAGAACCTGCGCCAGCCAATGGAATCGTATATGAATTGGGGACACATTTAATTGATTTATCGCTTTACTTATTTGGATTACCTCAAAAAACACAAGCCGATATCCGCATCACACGCCCCCTTTCCCGTTTAGCCGATTATTGTAGCATTGATTTATACTATCCTCAAAAACGTGTCAACATTCGGTGTTCGCTTCTAACGATGGATCAAGGTCCCTCTTTTATCTTACATGGCGACAAAGGTTCGTTTGTAAAATACCGAGCCAATATTCAAGAGGAGCAATTGGCAAAAGGAATGAGTCCGCTTGCCCCTAATTTTGGTCAAGAGACTGCGAAAACAGCCGCAAAACTATCTGTCCTTAACCCGTTTAATGAAATTGAAAGTCGCAATATTGAAAGTCCGATCTACACTTATTTATCTTATTATCAAGAGTTGGCAAGGGCAATTATCGAAAACAATCAAAGTTTAGTACCTGTACCTGTGAGTGATGCTTTAAAGGGAATCGAAATGATTGAAAGTCTAATCGAATAGCCGACTTCTGTCGCGAAATTTCGACGACACGTATTTCTTTTGGGTGTTGTCGAACTTACGTTTATTCAGAGGCTTTCTAGAAAATGGATTAGCATTTTGTAAAACTCACCACCAAGACTTGCTACTTATTAATTAGTTAAATAACAGTTAGATAAAATTTTATGACGGATAGTAAATACATGTATAGATGCTTGCAATTGGCGGCTTTAGGGAACGGACAAGTGGCTCCGAACCCCATGGTAGGCGCGGTAATTGTACTTAAAGATAAAATTGTAGCCGAAGGTTACCATCAGCAATACGGAGGTCGGCATGCGGAAGTAGAAGCCATCCATCGTTTATCCATCACTAACATACATGAATGTACATTATATGTCAATCTTGAGCCCTGTTCTCATCATGGAAAAACACCACCTTGTGCCGATTTAATTATCCAAACAGGGATTAAGCATGTGGTGATTGCTGCACTTGATCCCAATCCTGCTGTGTGTGGTCAAGGAGTTGAACGGCTGCAACAAGCTGGTATTCATGTAGAAGTAGGCCTACTGGCTCAAGATGCGATATCGCTAAATCAAAACTTTTATACCTATCATCAAAAAAAACGACCCCATATCTATTTTAAGTGGGCACAGACGCTTGATGGTTTTATTGATAGAATTAGAGAAAACCCCAGTGTAGCGAGTCAAATTAGTGGACCACTTGAGGGAATAGCCGTTCATCGGTGGCGTGCACAGTATCAAGCAATAATGGTGGGTACCAATACTGTATTGATGGACAATCCCAGCCTAACTGTCCGACTGTGGGAGGGAAATCATCCGCTAAGAATAACATTTGATCGTAATAAACGGCTCCATAATACACTAAACTTGTTTGATGGAAGAGTACCGACTTTACTTTTTGTTCCTCATACTGATTTGGTTCGACAAAAAGAATTTCCTCATACAGAACTTATTGGGATAGATTTTGACAATAAGTTTATTGAGCAACTGATGAACATCTTATATGAAAAGCAAATACAATCGCTGATGATTGAGGGTGGCGCAAGATTCATTCAGTCTTTTATAGATCAAAATATGTGGGATAATGCAGATGTGCTGTTGGCAGATATCTGTTTAGGAAAGGGGGTGCTTGCTCCCAAAATAGACATAGTGCCCCAAAAAATAGGCACACTTGGCACATGCCGATTGCTATCCTACACGCAATCGTAAATAGTCAGCAGTAACTACTCAGTACCTCACTTCGCTCGACTCATTTAATTGAAAATCAAGTTTTACCACACTTCGCTCGACTCATTTAATTGAAACTCAAGTTTTACCACAGGGGCCGGAAGCCCGGGGTTGGAAGGCGGTTGTGCGTCTCCTCCCCCACCCTTTCCTTTCGGCCTAAGGGCTTGTTCAAAAATAACATGTACATTTCAGCTAGCATACACAAAGCCCCGCAGGGGCTGGTTTATAAATAACTGTATGCAAGCGAAGCGTAGCTTACGGAAAGTGAACCAGCCCCTGCGGGGCTTTGTGCTCGAGGGGTACACTCTCCGTAAGCTACGCTTCGCTTGCATATGGTTATTTATAAACTAGCCACTGCGGGGCTTTGCGTGCAAAATGAGCCCCCATATTGACATCTGCAAATGTACATGCCCTAAGGCCGAAAGGAAAAAGCCCGAGGAAAGGTAAGGAGTCAGCAATATTTGTTTTAACATTTTACAACTCGCTTCGCTCGGTTCTTTTAATTGAATTTTTAACACAGAGTTATGGGCTGCCCTGCTGGCAGAAAAATGCACGGATAACTGGGCAAACAACACGAAAATTCAAAGACCTGCCCTCTGACCCCGTAGGGGTCAACTTCTATTTTCATCGGGCGGAAGCCCGATAAGAAAATAGAATATTAGCCCCGGGCGGAAGCCCGGGGTTGGAAGGCGGTTGTGAGTATCCTCCCCACACTTTCCTTTCGGCCGAAGGCCGAAAGGAAAGTGTGGGGGGAGGATTGCTGTTTATCTCTTTACCCCGGGCTTCCGCCCGGGGCTAATATTATTCGGAGGCCTCATGTTGATGCAATCTATTTTCTTATCGGGCTTCCGCCCGATGAAAATAGAAGTTGACCCCTACGGGGTCAGAAGGCAGGTCTTTGAATTTTTGTGTTGTTTGCCCTGTTATCCGTGCATTTTTCTGCCCGAAGGGCAGCCCATAACTCTGTGGTAAAATAGGCCAGCAAGGTCTTGGTGGTGAGTTTTACAAAATGTTAAATTAAATCTTGCCGACTACTTACTTAGAAGGAAGGCCTTTTGATCCATTTCCGCTATCGCCAAATCGTGTCACTTGATCAACCGCTTTAATGAAACACGAAAATATATTGCCTCGGGTACCTAATTGCGATAAAAATATTGTTTTTTCGGCCGAGGATGTACTCGATTGGATAAAAGAAATGTAGATCAATTCGCGATCAGGATCTGCAACCATTGTACCTGTATAACCTGTGTGTCGAAACTGGATACAGACGCTTCTTTTTCCGATAGGACTTTTTTTGGAGGTGTCGGGTTCACTGCTTGTCATATCCTAAACACTGTTCCTTTTTTTGCTTGAGTCACAAATTGCGTTACTACCTCTTCACCTTACTTTATATATAGCTTGCCACCATAGGTCCCCTTGTCAAAATCATTTGGTATAATTTTGCCAAATCATTGGCATTGAGAGAACAAACCAGCATGTCCGCTAATACCTCTAATAAAATTTGCGGCTTGGTCGTGCGAGGCCAGGCATGCTTGGTGTTTCCACGCGAAACACCCTGTCGTTTTCGGTGGGTGGAATTTGCTTTTTATCGAACTTGCTAATCGGTACATATCCCGTATGGTCCATGCCTAGGGGAGCAAAAAAAAGCTCTTGTGAGAGCTTGTCGAGGTCTTTTTTATAAGCCGTTTCTACAATTCGCTGTAGGTAAATAAAACTCAGATCGCTGTAACGATAGCGTTTACTTTGGAGTTTCGAACTATCGATGCGGTGGTACATATCTCGGCGAACATTGTCGCTTGCAAACAAAAATGCAGCTACCCGATTGGGGAAAAGAATGCTTTGTGTGTGTGCAAACAGGTCCTTATCTAATACTGCATTTTTATTCAGGAAACGTTGTGTACCAGGGAGCTGTATGGTGTAGATGGGCGACGATTTGGTGGCAAATACATTTGAATTGTCGGGGGTTGTAAAGTAATTCAGATGAAACGGCATCCAGGCCACTAAACCGGCTTCATGAATCAATAAATCACGTATCACAATCGATCGTTTGTCACTTCCCATTGGCAAATCGATATAATCTTTGAGTGGCTTGTGTATATTTAATTTGTTGTCGCTCACCATTTTCATCACCATCGGCAAGGTGCCTGACACCTTGGTAAGCGAGGCAAGATCGTAAATGTCATCTACATCTACCTCGGTCGATCGTTGCAGATAAGTATGTGTGCCAAATGCTTTTTCGTAAAATACTTTCCCTTTGTACACCGCTATAATCTGACATCCAGGTGCGCCTTTCTTTTGGATAAGCTGTTCAGCTAAAGAATCTACACCACGCAAATCGGCGGTTTGGATCCCAATTTCTTCAGGAATGATATACGATAAACGGGTAACATAAGTGTCAATACCAGTGCCTGATTTGAACTGTCCTCCCGTTACGGGCAATTTCCCTCGAAAGCGTTGTCCTCCGAATATCATTTGTGCGACACATTTCTGACTTTCTTCGGAATTATCGTAACCGATAATGATGGCCGATAATGCGTTAGAGGCTTGATTTAATTTATCCAATACATAGGGCGAACCAAAGAAACTGAAAATGACTTTTCTTTCATCGTTTGCCAAAGAATTGACAAAGTTCATGGGTTTCGATTCAAATCCAAAATCTTTCGCAGGTTGCGAGTTGGTGGCATGGTATCCTACAATTACTAGGGTGTAATTTTTTAATCGAACTTGTAGGCTATCCATTTCGCTTTGCGATGGATTGGTGGATAAGGTAAACGACTTCACTTTGCCGTATTTTGCGAGTTGATTGCCAAATACTTTATTTTTGTTGGCACCAATACCGAGGTAGGCTATTTTATTTTGATCAAGATGCATGAGTGGCAATACATTGTTTTGATTGGTCACCAAGGTGATGGCGTTTTCATACAAACGCGCTTTTAGTCCTTTGGCGTAAGGCGAATTGAGTTTAGCGCGTACGGTTTTGCTGTCTAAATAGGCCTTTTTATTCAAGCCAACTCGGTACTTTGCGGTCAGTACCTTTCTACACGATACATCAATTGCATACTGACTTAGGGTATTTTCTTCTAAGGCATCTTCAATGGCTTTGATATTGCTTGCCACGTTGTCAGGCATCAGCAATAGGTCTTGCCCGGCTTTAAGTGCTGCCACAGTGATGTTTTCGCCATCTGCATGGTTCTTCAAACCTTTCATATTGAGGGCATCGCTGATGGTCAATCCCTTAAAACCTAATTCGTTTTTTAGCAAATCGGTAATAATGCTGTAGGATATGGACGAGGGTGTGTTGATTTTTTTTTCGAGTGCATCGACATATAAATGCCCCACCATGACCATGGCAACGCCACTATCGATCAATTCCCGAAAGGGTTTCAATTCGACACTATCCAGTCGTTTACGGCTTTGTTTAAGTTCGGGTAATTCGTGATGCGAATCCTTATCGGTATCGCCATGTCCAGGAAAATGCTTGGCACTTCCCAACACCTTATTGGACCACATTCCCTTGGCTATTTGCCATGCATTGGCACCCACTTTATCGGGGTTTTCGCCAAACGATCGAGAGTTGATTACGGGATTATTGGGGTTATTGTTCACATCTACCGCAGGGGCAAAGTTGATATGTATCCCCAATAAATTACATTGTCGCCCCATTTCGCATCCCAATTCATACAATAAATGACGGTCCTGAATGGCACCCAAAGTCATTTGTCTGGGAAAGTTGATCACCCCATCTAAACGCATCCCCACACCCCATTCGCCATCAATGGCAATCAAGAGGGGTACTTTTGCTGCTTTTTGATATTGCTGGGTAAGTTCTATTTCTTTTTCAGCTGTCCCTTGAAAGAAGATCAATCCTCCTACACCTAATTTTTCGACAGCGTATTTGATGTTTTGTACATGTTTATCGTTCATATTGGAATAGGCTGCCAGCATAAACAGTTGCGCTATCCGATCTTTGGGGCTTAATGTATTAAATACCGAATCCACCCAACGCTGTTCGTCGGTGGTATGCTTTAATAAATCAAATCTTTTGATAACATTATCTTGCGCCACCATAGTGAGTGAGCTACAACAAATTCCACAAAGGGCAATCATACAAAATAACTGAACGGACCGTGTAAACATTTATTATAAATAAATCATGATTAATGGAGGACGTAATTCAATGCGTCATTAAACTGGCACAAAGATACATGAAAAATAATTGAGAATTGATAATGGCTTCGCAAGGGGTTGAGATTACAGCAACATGAGACTTCCGAATAATTGATAATGGCTTCGCAAGTACCCCAGCGCGAAGTCATTCTCAATTATTCGGAGGCCTCATGTTGCTGTAATCTCAATTAATTAGTGTTAATAAGAGTTTCAAAAACAGTTCTTTAACATTATTTCGTATTGTGTGTTTGCAACGGGACCTATTCGCATAGTATATTTGTGATGTAGTTTACAAACGGATATTTATCCATTAATTTGAAAAGCATGGTATCACTTATAAAAAACAACTCCACCACACTGTCTGCAATGGTGGGATCGCTATTAGGATATATTTATTATCTACAACTCGAGCAAATCAGTGTGACTGAATTTGCGGTAGATAATGTTTTTGTTTGTGCAATATGGGGTGCCATTATAGGGGTCACCTTAGGAGCTATTTTAAATAATCGAGGCTATTAAGTAAGCCGTAGACACTAAATAAACGATGTTATTTGATTCAATCATGATTGACTACTCAGGAAAAAGCTTCTCTGATCAGTCTTAAATAAGAGAACCTTAGTAGATGCCTCCATGAAACCGATCCAACGTTGAAGTGATGTTCACATGGCTCAATATTTACAGTGAGAATCTTGAGATTTACAGTGAGAATCTTGAGAAACTCACTGTGAATATTTGCCGAGGCGACGGAGAAATAAAGACAAACCCGTATGTGTTCAAACAAATCAGCTGATATCGCCTTCATTTAATGGCGTTGACAAGTAATAAAAAAGCAATCGCTACTCTCGCCAGTTATAACATCGTTTATTTAATGTCTACTGCTTAGTCAGCAAGATTTAATTTAACATTTTGCAATACTCGCCACCAAGACTTACAGCCTATTTTAACACAAAGTTATAGACAGCCTAAGATGTGCCCTCTGACCCCGTAGGGCCCGTAGGGGTCGAATGCGATTTAAAATGGACATAAGTCCATTTTAAA
>JAHDVE020003915.1:0-54244 GCA_022606495.2 Halesus radiatus
AAATTTTAATACAGAAGCATTTTTTAAAAAATATAAAAACTCTATAAATAATATATACGAATAATATCTACTCCCCCACAAAAAAAAAAGAATAGCAAGGTGCATTTGTTTGTGTCCTAAATTTATAAATTTCACTCCTTATAACTTCGATGAATATATGTTTTATCATTGACAACTCGTTCACCACATCTCAGACGATCTACTCAGGAATTACCCTTCTCGAGTGCAGCAAAAACTATGTCGAGAAATTGGTGACCAGTCGCGAGCTAATTATGGAGGCTCGCCACGACACCTACCACCTCTTCAAAACGTCATCCCTCTCGCCGCTGTCCACTTATCAACACGACGAACTCCACTTTCTCTGCCAACTCAAAATGATCTCTCCTGAAATAATCACTGATGTTGTGCCAGTCATTAGATAAGCATTTGCCACATGCGCCAAGTTTCGCATAGGCGCAGGCTGTGAAAATGTTCTAGGATTCGCCGATCCCTACAACTCTCAGCCATCGCTCGTGATTTTGCTGACTGACAAGTGTGACGAAATGCAGTTGCAAAACCTCAAATAAGCCGAACGAATGGGAAAACTCCTCAACCGATACGATTCGCAGTTTCACATCATGAGCCTGTGTATTTTTGGGAGAGTGGAACGACCGATTAACTCAGAAACGCTGAGAAAGCAAAGTTAAAAGAACAGCAACGTCCAAAATATGCGCGATATTGCGGAGGCAATGGCTGGTGGGTTGAGGATAGTAATTCGGTATTAGCAAGGGTTTGAATTTTTGGACCAAATCGTGAATCAGTTCAAACCCAAACTAACTCTCAAGGTTCGGATGACATAATTAGAACCCAACAAATATTTCAAAGATTCTTCCTTTAGGTTCTCGGATAACAAAATACAAAATCTTACAGTGTTGGTAAGTTCATATCTCAAGAATCAGACAAGAAAGTTTAGCCGAATTCCACTGCCAGAACCACTTTCAAATATCGTCCACTCCATTCCGTCTATGAATAATGCGTTAAAAAATATTCCAGGAAATGGGTTATTGGTGTTTGAAACGATCGACACTTACGTCTTCCCTTAGTTGATGGTAGATTTCACTAAAGTACTCGATTGCCCAATAAATAGGCATATGCCGTTTGAAAGACTTGAACTCGAAGTTGCTGGCAACACGACGAATGTTATATTTTAAGTATGCTCTCGAATGAAAGCCGAAAAAAACTATTTCCCAGTATTTATTTATAATGACTAGCAAAAACCTCTATTCATTGGGCTTTTAAAATTATCGAAGGTAAATGGAGAGTAACCTTCTTAACATAATCTTTCAAATAAGCAACCAATCCTTTCGATCAACACTTCGGAAAACAACACAAAAAATAATAGTGAATCCCTCTTTGTGCTTGAACTTTACTTCTACTTAGCCAATTTTCCATAACTCTCGCAAATACTCGATGCATTGATGACCCCTATTCAGACTTCACCTGCCAGCACGACAAATCGGAAGCAATCCAACCCCTTAGCCATCCGATAGCAAAGCGTCGAACCCATAATTATGGAGTATCTTCGAAAGATTCCAATCTTCTATGACAAGTTTGTGGCTAAAGCTCTCTTTGAAAAAGGCTACTTCCGATAAATCCCAGTACGTACCAACCCGCGTTCTTTCCTAAACGACAAACTCTAGAAGTATCAATATCAGTAACGTAAAAATGCTCAGGACAAATACAAGCATAACGCAAAGTTACACTCCGAATATCAGTCAGATTGTTGTTATGTCTACTCGCAGAGGTACGAATAGGTAGCAAAGGGACTGGCTAAGTTTAAGGAAAAGGATATCATAGCTCGGACAATGAGCACATGTCTTGAGTCAGTCTTCGAACTAAAAAAATAGTTACGGCTGGGGAGCGATGACGGGCTGGTGAATTTGCAGGACAAATGTGTGCCTGTTGCAAAAGCACAAACTTATAATTTCAAGGTAGAAGTTAACTAAAATGGAAGATTTTTGGACTATCCTTCTCGCAAAAGGAGACAAGTGTCCAACAGCACAAATACAGCAGGAGTGAATCCCGAGAGGTAATTCATAATGGCAGCAGCAAAAAGCACTCCTATTACCACCACCACTACTGATCACAGTGAAAGTCCCCTCCCAAGGTATACCCCGAAGGAAAACACAGCAATGCTATAAGAGCCTATAGTCAGAACAGCCTAGGAAAATAAGATCGAGACTAAAAAAGTGAAAACCGATCCAGATATTGGGAAATCTTTGCCGAAGAGTGTTATTCCCCAACTTACTGAAGAAGAGTTGCTAGTAGAAAAGATATGCAAAAGATTCAAAGTTATGAAAATAAAGAAACTCAAATTAAACCCTATCAACTTGGTTTTAGACGAAGTCGGGGCTAGTCATGTCAATCTTTAAGATATCAAATGAATCCAACACTTCTTCGAAATAGGATTTAGAAAAAGTTATTAATATGTTTTTTGTATTATATAATATGATAATAGCCTTTGATTTATTTGATATTTTAGTCTTTTCAGGTTTATTTTCAGATTATATAAGAAAATAATACTTTGATATATTTAAATTTAATACTCTGAAAAATATTAAAAATAAATATCATATCATATTATATTAGACTAGATTAAGTTGAATTTGATTAGACTATTTTTAAAAATTAAATAAAAACACAATAAATATAAAAAATTCATACGGATGCAGCCGATGATTGGGATGCAGATTCAAGTTTGGAGTTAGATTTTTGTAGTATTTCGTCCATAAACTCAGGGTTGTTGAAATGATCGATGCTCGCCTGAATGGTCGTCGCCATATAGCTCGCTGATTCGAAATTCATATTCAGAGCATCTCCGTAAACAGCCGTCAAAAACCCTATTTGGCAGTAGATTTCCAGCAGCTTTGGTTTGAACTTGGCCAGCAAAAAACAAAGAATGCCCAACATGTTATCTCCATCGATCTTATAGTTTTTATCCGTCTAGAACAGCTGGTGGTAGTTGTCGATGTCGTTACAAATCTCTTCTTTGATGTCTTCTAGTAGTTTCAAAAGCTTTCTTGGACTTGTGATGCGATCGGCGTCTTCGAGTTTGAAAGAGGACGCGATGAAGTTTCCTTCAATTTGCAGTTATTTGTTAATTTGGAAACGTTATATCGGTAAATTGTCAGGAAGTATGCTGATAATTGGTTTGATGTAGGGCGCATTTAGTTATTTGACGATTTTAAAGATGATTGAGTGTAGGTTGTTCGGACTCATGAAGAGACTGTCCATGATTAGCTTCTTCACAAAGCCTTTGTACTTGTCTTACCTGAGGTTGGCATGTTTAACGACCCACTTTTTGTAGATCATGCAACCTTCTGCAATTAACTAGCAGTAGAATTCAAGGTCAGAATAGATTCTCTCGTAGAAATACTCCCGAAGATTTTCATCATTAGTTATTTTTCCTTTTTCGTCTAATAGATTTCGATACTTCATCTCAAAATATAGAACGAACCATTGTTTGATGAATTTGACTGGGTGGTGCGGCTCGTTTAGCTAGTGAATTATGATTTGTTCGACGCTTCTTCTCGCTTTTGCGAAGTTCACATACGTTTTTAGCCTGATCGGAGAGTCAGGAATTTATGTTTCCACAGACTATTTTGTCTCGAACATCGGTCCCAAATCAACAAATACGTGCTGCGAGTGTCGGACGCTGGTGATGTTGAATGATTATTTAATAACTTGCTTGGAATTTAAATCCGAACCTTCTTTGGGATTGAGAGCATCCAAGATGGATATTGCTTGGACGAAACAGTCTGCCTTGATCTGCTTAATCACTTATTTTAAGTCTTCTGCGAGCTCAGTCCGACCTGGAGTTTTACTCAGATTATGAAGTGTTAGTAGAAAATCACTTCTCCATTTCTTAGCTATCATAGCATATATAATATGTTTTTTTAGAATATATGGTCATTATTATTTTTTTGTTACGACTTCGGGACTGAAACTGTATCTATCAGTAATCTGAGTATTTGATTGTTTGACTTGTCTGTTATTGAGGAATTGAATGAATTTATCACCTGAACGATCTGAACTTGTTTCATTTCCCATAGTGAAGAAAAAATCTATATTTTTGTAATAAAATTGAATAAAAAAATATAATTTTCCAATTTTATATTATTTTTAGACATTGATATCAATATATTTTTGATAACTATGATTTTTCATTTATATTTTTGGTAATTATTAATCTAATAATTTGGAGTATTTTTCATCACTATTTCCATAATATAAACTATACTGTATGTAGACCGAAATATTTTCTGGTTTTAAGCAATTTTGCTAAGTTGATATCTCATAAATTTAGTTAAGTTTTTTAAATGATTATAAACTACTCAAGTCATTTTAATAAAGATGCTTTTTAGCTTGAGTACAACAAAATTAAAAAATATCTAAAAGATATTCGTGATGCCAATAAATATATTATTGTTATATAATTTTTGTATATTTTAGTTATATAGTATATATTAAAGTTAGATTCACACTGATAAAGAAGGAAAAATATAAAAAATAAATAGTAGAAAATAAATTATGATAGTTTGATCATCAAGATAATATCAACATCAAAGTTGCCGTACTTAATAGTAAAGAATAGTGAAGAACATACCAGCCAAAACTAGAGGATCTCATAAATCTAAAGGTTGATAAACTATTGTTTGTGGCTCCAGAAGAAGAGAGGCCTATGGGTGAAGCTTCATGCGTAGTTGAATGAGTCTCACGGCTAACACTTGTAGACTTTGGACGAACTGGGTCAGCCGAAATCGGTTAGGTATGAACCAATATTGATGGAGATTGTGGAAAAATGATATTTGTTTCGGGACGAAAAAAGTGTGGTACAAAATTTGTCCCTGTAATCGTCCTCAAGTCGTTGGGCTTGCCTCTGGTGTAATCCTTATAGTTATTTTTTAAATCCATTTATTTTGGCAAGCTGTCTCCTCCAAAATCGTATTCATTCATCCAGTCCTCATCGAACTTGACTTCTTCGGCAATTACTTAGTTCCCTTCTCCTTACACAATATTGCCTCCACGACCCGAAACTTTATTTCCCTATCCAATGATAATGTTTGGGATTTAGTTCAAATTCTGCTTGATAAGTTGTCCACTCGCGGTGAGTAGCAACGACAACGCAAACAATGGGATGTTTTTCATTTGATGATGTGGTGGGATTACTGTCAATAAATATGTGTTTCGATTTAATTAACTAATGCGTTTATAAAAATTAGTCATAGAAGATAAGATTAAGAAGGGAAAAAAAAAAATAACAGCAAAAGAACAATTAATGTATAAATTATGAAACATATCTATATTTTAAGCGTTCTCTTACAAAATTAGATTATCTAATTAAAAAAACGGTAAAGTTAAATTAATCATTAAAAAAAAAAAAAAAATGTTATTAATATTTTTTGTATAGAGTATTGGTTGCTTTAGTAATTAGTGAAAAGAATTATTTTTTGTTGATAAATACTATTTTGACTTATTTTTCTATATTGAAAAGTAATATAAATATTTTTATTATTATTCTTATTTAATAGTAAAAATACATCTACTTTCTATCTTTATTTTCAATACACAATCCTACCTTCACAATCAATCAAATTTCATGCAGACTCTTGACTTTGCTATTCGTTCGATTTCTATGCATTCGTATTTAGTTCTTGAGATTTTTATTCCGTCATTACCTTTGCTTCGAGTTCAATAATCGCGACTTTTTCCTCCTTCAAGACTTCTTTGCCTTGGACATGTTCTTCTTGTGGTTTATGCTCTACTTTAATTTCAGGAACTGCTTCCACTGTTTTCTGAGTGGGAGCTTCTTGCACAATCGGGGACTACACAAGGGTGATATTTGTCGATTGGCTCCCCTACTTAATTTCTAGACCCCATGGCTTGATGATAATCTTTCCCTTACTCATGTTTTTCTTGTAATATTCAAGGCCTTCTTCAAAACGATCAAGATCGAACCTCTCTGAAATCTCAGTTCTAAGCTGACTCTTTACCAACCCTCGGACTTTTTTGACATACATCAGTTTCGAGACAGTCGAAGCTTCATCCATAAAGTTAGATAGATAAAATCCTTTTACAGTCTTTTAATTGAACAACATATCTGGGCCGTCGATTCCCTCAAGGGTTCTTTGGGCTGACAAGATACCATAGACATTCACCTCTGATTTTTTAGGCATATTCTTGAGGAGTTTACCAGTCATTAGCCCTCCTACAGCATCGAAGCATAAAGTTGCCTTGAGTTCTGCAGCTAATTTCTTTAGATTCTCTTCGAAATCTGGCTCTTCTGACAATAGGATATATTTAGCACCTTCATTTCTCAGTATATCGACTTGTTCCTTCCTTCGGACAACATTGATGATGGGGATATTATGACTCAAGAAATATCGAACCATCATCCTCCCCAAGGCTCCAGCAGCAGCCGTATGAATTATAGCTTTATGTTTTCCCTCGATTGCCTTTTCAAGCATCGCAATACATGTCAAGGGATTTACGAAACTCATTGATGCAGAATCAATCGTTGTCGACTAGATAATTTAATTTTTAAAGATAAAATATATAAATACAAGATGTCTAATATATATTACTCCCTCCATTGGTAAGCATGCCATTTGTTCAACCACACAATATTGGCCATAAGTCCCAGTGAATCCTTTTGGAGAGGAAAATATGGACACTCTGTTTCCGACAAGCCCCCATCCCATCAAACCTCCTCCGTTTTCTACAACAAGCCCAGACCCTTAAAAGCCAGGCACACATGGATGGGGCTTGGGTGAGGCATATTCTCCCTGCAAGAAGGCAAGGTCCGAAGGGTTGATAGGTGCTGCCAGTACCTTAACCAAGACTTCTCCGGGTCCTGGCTTTGGGGTGTCGACTTCTTGAACCGATAAGGTTAAGTCCTTGTTCAGAACAACTGCCTTCATCTTTGTCGATAATTTCTCCATTATGATATTATGCTGGTAAATATTTTACAAAAAAACTGATTTTTTAGATGAATTATTATTAATTTATAATAATTTCAAAAGATATATATACTAAGATTAGTTTATGTTTTTAAAATCCTATTTTCCTTATTTTTTTAACCTACGAATAATATACAAACTTTGAAATAGCTATTATTATGATAATTCAGCTAAAATTTATGTTGATTTATATTTATATGTTTCCCATAAATATAAAATGGTCTACAATACTGGATTCGTTGTAAATTAGGGAAGAAAAAAATATACTAATACATTTTTTTTTACAGTTTTATACCATAAAATTCAAGTGAATTAAACAATCGAAACTCCAATATCCAAACGAATTTGTCAAATAAAAAATGTATAAGTTAAAAACACAATCATTGGAAGCTATTGTGAATGTAGTTGTATCACCTGATAGCTTTGAAGATCCCAAAGTAATCCATAGGGCTTCTCGGCCAAGCAATCATATTCGATTTCCAATATAAAATGAACACATAATGACCCACCATCAAGGGTACAAATATCCTCTGCATACAGTTGGTCAGCTCTATATCAAATTCGGTTCAGCCTACCGTTATGCAACGGGAGCCATCATCAGGAAAAATGCAGTATTAACTGCAGCCAGTGCTTTAGTCGATATTACAACAGGGGAGACTCCAATCACGATTATTTTTATTATCAACTCGCTCCGAACTCAAGACAAGACAGATTTGTTTTATGCCACTAGATGGCATATCCCAAAGGAATTCGATTCAACAAAACCAGATACATAGATGAATTATGCAGTCATCGATTTCGAAGACAACGAGACTTTTAAAGATCATGGTTTTATTTCTCCTGCATTTTATTCAACAGATCCTCTACCAGAGATAAGCTTTCTTGTTGGAATCCGGAGTTGTTAAGGAAACATGTAAAAAATATGCTCTCCTTTGGCTTTGTGCCTACGAAAAGTCCGTTTAATGAGCTTTAAAAGCCGCAGGGAGATATTGTTTGAATTATCGTAAGGGGAAGAAGAGCTGGAAGATGGGCTTTCAGGTGGATTAATAATATCGCTAAGTGGAAGTTTAATAATTAATGGGATATACACGAGAACGATATCTGCTCGTAGAGGAATATTAGTACAATTTAAGAACCAATTTAAAAAGTTTGTCGATAATCGAAACCACGCCAGCATGAAAAAGATGGAAATAAACTCTAAGCGCTTACTCGCAAAAACCGAAAAATAAGACTATCAGAGGCTGAATGACTGGCTTAATAAATATGCCAACTAAATACATTATCTTAGTAAAACACACAAATATAGTTATCCTTATTATCATCATGTATTATTTTATAATAATAATTTTAGCAACATCGAAGAATGTAGAGATAAAGATTAGCCAAAACTGTTTCTCTAACCTCAAACACTTAACAATATGTATTTTATTTTAAACTAAAAATAAATCGTTATATATTTATATATAAACTAATTTGTATAGATACTTTTAATTCTGCAATTTTACCAGACCAGTCTTCGGAAGACATCAATGAGTTTAGTGAGGCTAACATACCCTTGCTTTAGAACTTAACAATTATTCTTGAGGGCAAACCTGTTAAATTTAAAGGATCCCCCTACAAAAATATTGTATCTCTAACCATACAAGCTTTGAACAATTACTATCAAAGCAAAGGTAGTATAAAAATCGATCTATGTAAATATAAATCTATACATATATTTTAGGTAGGGAATAATTAAATCGATAATTTATCCATTGGTTTTTATCGACAGCTCGTTTTCCTTATTTGACTAACATCAAGCTTGGTACATTAAATATCATCGTCTTAAAAATTGTATGCATTCTTTATTATGTTTTTTTTTATTATTATTTTTTTAGGTGAAACAATTCTGACTGACTAATCATTTAATTTAATATTCAAATCGGTTAATTGGAAATCTCTTCAACTTTTCAATGCAGGTAATTTATTGAATATCTATATCAATAACAATAGTAACAACAACAGTAAAAACCTAGCCGGCAACCTGTTAACAAATTCGTCATTAAAACTCATTTGTCCACTATTCCACAATATAGTTGAACTGAACTTAAGTAAATTACTATTTGTTGATTTTTATGAGACATGTTTGTTTATTATTTCGCTAATCATAGATCGAAATCCAATTGAAGACGAAGGAGCAATGGTTCTTTTTAAAGAGTAATTGAAAGAACTTCGTGTTCTTAATCTCAGTAAAAACACACACATAAAATAAAATAAATACTTGATAATCTTGATACATTTTTATTTATATCTTTCATTGTTTTACCAGACGATTGTAGACTTGGTCCTCGCTCGATGAAGTATATGAAGCAAAGAGATCGATGCAACCTACAAACATTGGCACTCAACAACAATGATATAAAAAATACTGGTTTATTCGAGCTTTGCAGAACGTATATGCCGAAGCTTAGCCAACTTTCTGTTCGTAACCAACAAAAAATAAATTTTTCCCAAACCCAATAATATACCAATAACTATATCTATACTTTCATTTACACAAATTGAAATTAGAAAATAACTCTATTGATGGCCGTTCTGCGATCTTTTATCAAAAGCCATAGTGGCCTGATATGAAATAATTAGCCAGGGATATTTACAAGTTTAGTGGTCGCCTTTTTCATGTTAAATGCTCTTGGAAGCCAATGAAAACAAGTATATTGACTCAAGCAGATATTATTTGATAAGTAATGGAAGGGGTTTTGATATTTAATTTGTTAAAAAATAATATACAATATTTTTTAAAAAGGACAAAGTTCAAAATTTGTATTTTCGAACACAACCAACACTACAAAATATCTTCTAGAATTTCTTAAATTGCTCTGTGTTCTCATCGTACTCTTTGGAGCATTGCATGCAGACCCATTTAATTATCTATTTCACAATGATTATCTTTTTCTTCCAGGCCATCTTCTCCAAAATATTCAACTTGGTTAGTCTCTCAAGCTCTTCCGCGCTGAGCCTTTCATTGAGCATTGATTGACACCGATACCCTTTTCCTCCGTACGCCGTGAGATCCGTTTTAAACAGAACTCCAGCGGATATCAAACAGTGACTCAAGTATTCTTTGAGTATCTTTGAAATCAATATAATATAATATGGATGATGAAGATATCTGAGAAGATCGAACCCAATGTATACTTGATCTTGGCCCAGCCATTTTTTAAAAAGACTCACATCTAGTAACTCGAGATTGACAGCATTCGGTGTCTCGCTTATTTTGGTATGAAGTGTGGGGTTCCAAAATATAAGATTCTGAGAACAGTTTCGCACTTTAGCCAGATTGATAATCCGATTAATCGCATTCTCTTCCGCATTGTAATTGACTTTTCCATTTTAACCTTGACTGCTTTCGATAGAAACATAGTTGGATTTATGGCGAGGGTTGCAATTTATTACTATCGGACATCCAGTTGCTTCGGAGAAAACAAAATAAGCGTTTAGGCAGTTGAGGATGGACTGGTTGTTAAGATCATCGAGATGTTCTGTTAAACTGATTTCACCTATAAACGCGGGTTTGTGAGTGCTCAGTCCAAATTAAAACTGTATTTGTTTTACTAGGCTATCCACAGAATATAAGACTTTTGCTTGATCATCTGGCAAATTCTTATTAATATCGATTTTGTATCCTCGAATCACATGAGATTTGGAGAAATAGAGTTCGTCTGCTAGGCTAGTGCTATGGTCAACGATGCAATAATCTTCAGCAGTAACGCTGTTTGACTCTTGGAGTTCGTGGAGGACGAGCGTCGAGGTGATTGAGGTATTGGGCAAATTATATGGGCTGCTGATATGTTTTTCCCACGTCGACAAGTTAATGTCGGGTGCGGGAATATTCGAGACTGTATGAGTGAGATACTCATGTGCCAAGCATCGAAAGCTTAGAAGAAACTATATTTATTTTTATCCTTGGTTGGTATTGATTGTTTTGGTGCTTGGTTCCATATCAATTAAATATATATGTTTCTGCTAACGTAATCGTGAAATATTTTTATAAAAAATATAGTTAATATAGAAAATCCATACATATACTTTTTTTATTATATCTTTCATATATGTATATGTATTACTGAGTGTGAATAATTTTTAGTTTATTTAAAAATCGTATGACATTCAGATAGGAATTTGAGCATTGCATATCTCCTTCTAATGAAAAAATCTTCTGGACCCTTGAGGGCATCGATAAACTATAAAATAGACAGGAAAGGTAGTTTTTTTAGTCTGGCTATATAGTGATACGGGGTCCTTAAGTGGACAACACCAATTATAATTGTATATGTGGTTTATGGATAATACTTGACCAACATGCAGTTTACATTAATATCTATTAAATAACCTGATTATGGAAGCTATCTCGTGGCGGATACTCTAATGCATCGTCAAGCTTTGCGATCAACTAGACAAATTTCTATTTGTCCCAACCACTCAAACAATCGAATATATCGAATATGGTTGTTGGAGCGTTCCGTTATGAATTGGTAAACTTTCTGAGGGACGATCTTATGAACTAAGAAACATATCTGAAATGCCCTCTCACAAACGCTGATTCCTCCCTTCGCCTATTCCAGAGACAAACATACGTATTTATATTTATATCTTTCATAAAATCGAATGTAAGCCAAAAATATGATCATATAATTAAATGTATAATGTAATAACTAAATAAATAAAATATATTGATATAAGAGATCTTGCTATTTATAGAATAATATGTATATGTATTTATATGCATATGTATATGTATATCTATATGTATATGTATATATTTAAAAAAAAAAATGTGTCATTTTATTTTTTAAATAATGCTGATATTTTGTTTCGTATGTCTTTCGACGAGATTTACATGTATCTGATGGCCATCGCCGAAACCATGGTAATTCTAGTTTAAATATTATCAGATTTCTATGATTTCATAAGCTCTTCATCTGTAACAGCCTAAAATATGTTTCTTTGTTTTAAAAATAAAATAACATAAAAAGGAAATAATAAATCATACCCTACAAATATCCTCTCTCTTATAATTATTGTGATGTATATTTTTAAAAAATAATAATACTTATAAGTTTAGTAAGTAATAATATTTTTTGTATCTAAATAAAATGTTCCAGATAAATACTTTTATAGATATTTTGTCATAACGAAACATTGAAAAAATTACTCATACAAAAAGTAATCATAAAGTATTCCAATGTTTATTCTTAGGCAAATAGGTCTGATTGTGTTTATTCTATCGATGATGAGAGTAGGAAACTATATGAATCTCACGATAATGGTTAACATTACTTTTAATTAGACTTCATTATAAAATAAGCATTCACAAAAAAAATAATGGTATAAAAAGTCAGAAAGAATGAAGGAGGTAGGTGAGGAAGATAATCAGAAAAAATACTCGAATTTAATAGTCTATGTATCAATAAAAATATATAAAATAAATAAATAGGGATCAGGATCGTGTGGCTCAAAATGCAAAATGTTCGGAAGATCAGAAGAGGTTGGGGCTGGCCAATCATTTGCGAAAATCACTCATAAAAGACAAGGGATCAACGTTTTGAATCATCATAGGCAATTGGTTTAACGCCATCGGTTTTCTTCTGAGTTTGAATGACTCGGCTTTTTGGATCTGTTCTTCCAAAATGACTGAATCCAGAAGTGTCAGGGCAGGTATAATCAGGTAATGTAGTTTTAAAGATGTCATTTTTTTAGGGAAAACTTTGAAGATGGTTTTCCGAATATTTAAAAAAGGTCCAATATTTTAGGCAGGTAGATTACGGTATTTTATTATACAACATTAATTAATATGAATAAAATTTCAACTCCGCATTAATACTAATTATTTTTTTTTAGCAAGAAGGTATAATTGAACGAATATATATTTTTAAATAAGTACACTAAAAAAAATAGTAAATATTAATTATTAAAAATCTAATAATTGTGTAGATCTTATCAGACATTTTTTTAATAAGATATATATTTTAATAAGAGATATTTTAATAGTTATAGTAATATTTTTTTATACTTTTTTACAACTTATTTAAATATTTTTACATACGTGTATCTATTTTAGCATGCATCTAATTATAAAAGAGTAGACTAGACCTCATCTGTATTATTTCTCCAGATTCGTCTTATTTGTTACGTATTTTTTTATTGTATATAGATATTAGAAGATCATCAATATTTAATCAAATAAACACTAATAAATTAAACAGAAACTGGCATAATGTATCCGCAGACAATATTTAACACCGTATATATATTTGTAGACACCATTCTTTGAATTGAATTAAAAAAATCCCTATTCCATACAATCTGACTTTTAATAATCAACATTGACAATTTTATATATAATAGTTTGAATCTACCTACTATTTTTATTATATTTTTAAAAAAATGAATACATAATTAACTACTATATTTTATAGATCTTAGGCTTTCTTTTGTATAGTTTATGAACCAGAATTCAAAAAACCAAGTATAACCAATATTTTGTAGATGATCAAAAATATATTACGAAAAACATGAAAGCTTGCAAGATTTTGCAAATAAAACATAAAGACATCTAGTTCGAAGTTTTATCCATCAATATATATTGCTCAAGCTCAGTTGCCCACCAAAATATACTTTTTAAATATTCTTATTTGATATTATCAATTGATTAGTAAAAGGTTCTCAAATTTTTAAATTAATAATAGCTAATGATTGATCGAAGCTAGTGGATTTGGCAAACTTATCTCCCGATAAACTTCTATATAGGTATACAAAACGCCGCAATTCAGACTAAATGGCATATTCAGTAAAATATTTTATAGCCATTGCCAATTAGCTTTTCTATTTTTTTAATCATTCTAACAATATGGGAACAATCTCTTGATTTTTTAATGCATTATTAATTTTTAATGACTGTATACAAAAATCATAATTAGTCAAAAAATACCGGAGAAAGAATAAAATAGAATTACTACTAAAATCGTGATAAAATATTTAAATGAATCATTATTACGGATGTTATTAATTATTATGAATATATATTTACTAATTGCCCCGATATGGATATATATTGTGAGTGCGTGTGTTCATGACGAGATGGTCAGCCAAATGATAAAGCAGCCACGCATCTATTTTAACGATATACCTGAAACATTCAATCATCACGGCAGGCTCTTGGCAGAGAATACCACTTCCAATAGTGCTAAGACTTCATAACACATTCCAGCTAATGTTGGCGGGTATTCATTTCAATCATAAAATAAATATATCAATAAAATATAATAAAAATTAATTCCTTTTTATTTTAGACTAAGAATATATGTGGACTATGGCTATATTGACTCGATTGATAACACTACAGTCAACCTAATAAAAAGACTTGTCAATATTTCTTCCATCCTTTACTACAATATTTTGACTGTCGAGCGGCTCAATATTCTCTACTATCCTTCAAATGTCTCAACAACATGTATTAACAATAGTTCAACAGACATTCTAAACCTTTCATAAACAACTAACAACTGTATTATTATAATTGTTAAATTTACATACTAGGCACAACCGTAATAATTCCCCAAACTTATGTTACATTAGGGCAACCCAATTCCGATCTTGGAATTGTTATGGCCAACTAGAAGAACTCTTCTTCAGCATATATAGCTAAATCGACGACTTGCGTTTATTTACAATCCAACAACAGACCAATTTGGGGAGTTATGATATGGAGCGATCTCAATATTCGATTCGATCAATAGGGATTTCAGGAGATGGTATTTGTGGCAGTCCACGAAACCACACATATCCTCGGCTTCTCCTCTCTCATCTACGATCTGTATGTCGGGGGTTCCCCTCTTTATCAGGACCCTGTGTCAAAGCTTTTCTACCTCAACACCTCGCTCCTACAACAGGAACTCAGCAGCTTTTACAACTGCTCAAACAACACTGGATTACAACTCGAAGACAATGATGGCACTGCGATTCCGTCGCACTGGGAGAGGAGAATCCTGGGTCAATAATTTATGACAGCCACTAATATAAAGAATTCTTATCTTTCCAGTTTCACTCTAGTGCTTCTAGAGTCAACTGGATGGTATGTCAATGTGGACTATACCTATGCAGAATCGACTCTTTGGGGAAAGAACAAGGGATGTAGCTTCTTAAACGACCCAAACAGCTGTCCTGTTTCATCAGAATTTTGTGATCCGACAAAAATAAGTATGGGATGCGACTTTGATGGCACTGGAATCGGGGTATGTAAAGCAGACACCCTCAACAACTGTCCGTCTATCAAGGCTTACACAAATACAATCTGCATTGACCCCACCTACCCCAACAAAAATCTTAACAAAAAACTTAACACCCAAGAAGTCGGCGGCGCGGGAGCAAGATGCTTCACTTCCACTTTTAGAGCGGTTGGTCTTCAACCAACGACTCTGAACTTCAGGTGCTATAAACACATGTGCTCGAAAGACGGAAGCCAAATATTTATAAGAATTCAGGACAGCATCTTGAGGTGCCAGAAGCCGAATCAAGTCATCCAAGCCCCTCTCGGCCTCGATGGAACACTCACCTGCCCATCGGACTTTAGCCTATATTGTCAGAATAAGAAAACCTGTCCTTTAAATTGCAATACAAATGGAATATGCGTCAATGGCAGATGTCTGTGCACCGGGATAAGACAGCCCCAAGATACGTGCATGAATGTGCTGTTGACAGTACAACAGGTTGGCAACACCGGCGGATTTCAAAATGCATTGGTAAGTCTAGAGAGCGTATTGGACTCGACTGGGGAAGCAATTTGTTATGAGGGTATGGTGTTAGATGAGGAGTTCGGCGAGTGTATGAGCTGCAAAGATAAGTTTAACTGCAAGAATTGTAACAAGAACGGATGTACGTCATGTGACAACGGGGCTAATGTCAAGAATAATGGAAGTTGTCCTTGACCTTTAAAAAATATTTACTATTTAAGGATATTAATTTAATTTATTGATTTGGTTTCAACCTTTATTGTCAGAAATAAAAAAAAGTGTTGATAATGAATCATCCATTTTATTTCTTTTTTTTTATTTTATAGATTTTGTTTATTTTTATTTTATTTATTGACGAATTATTATTTTTATTTTACAAAGTTAACATTTTTATTGCCTGCATACATGTCAGTACATTTCAAGAAAAAACACAGAAGAGAAAGAGTCCTCAAATAATAAAGCTTCATTTTCGATGGAAATCGCAGATCCTTTGTAGCTCCTGCGTATTAGCCGTTAGTAGACCCTCATCTTTAGCCGTTTTTCTTCAACCAGACCAGGCTCAACCTGCTTCAGAAAAATAAACTAGTCAATAAACGCTACCAAATCATCGACCCCGATGCTCTGAAACACGTTCGAACATCCCTTCCTCAAAATACGGAAATCCGAAAAATAGTGTCCACCAGAAAATCAGGTTACGAGAGAAGAGCTAATAACATTGACAATTTATATTATTATAGCAAGCATCGTAGTCTAAGTATGCCAACCAATAAAGATATCCATTTTCCCATTTCAGGAAACAAGAAAGTAGCACTAATTGGATATTAAAACCATACTAAAAGATGTTCGAAAACAGCACGAAAAGGGTAGCACCGGTTGAATGGCGAGGTAGGCAGACTGAAGTTATAATAACTAAAATTATTAAATAATCATCATAATAACAAATAGGTAGTTCAGGATCAACCTTGAATGACTTGAAGTGTATTAACAATAATCGTTTATTTGATCACATCGATTCGAAAAAAATAAGTATATGTTATTTTTTTATTTTTCCTACAAATACCTAATTTATATTAGCATAAACTAATTCAATTATGTTTTTTTTCTAAAAGCTGATTTTTTACCTATCTGGAATCAAAAACTCAAATCAAGTTTATTTAATTAATATAGATAATATGTAATGCAGTCAATTTTTTAAGTAAGTTTATCCGCAATCAATAGTTCAGTTTTGCTTTAAAAAATGATTAATTGGAGATAGTCTTTCCTCGGAAATCTCGTTTCGTTCATCCTACACGTTCAAATATTCTAATTAATGATAGTACCTTTAGGAAATTTAACAAACAATACTATATCAATAAATTCTCCCACCATAAATTAAGTAAATAATCAATACGTATCATTACTATTATTATATATGTGTGTGTGTGTTCTAAAAATAGGGGGGAAATCACATGCGATAAAACTCACAATACATACAATTTAACCTCATTTTATTATTTGTTTAAGTAATTTTTTTGTAATAATATTAAAAAGATGTAATAAATTAAACATTATAAATAAATATCTGTAAAAAATATATATAATATATATATCATTAAAAAAATACATTACATCACTTCACTTTAAAAAAAAAATTTTTGCTAAAATTAGGAAACACTAAAAAAAAATAGCCTTCAGATGGAACATTCAGACTAGTAAATCAACAGTTAACGCAATAGCATTCAGGACTAAGAAACAGATGATGAGATTGATTTGGATTAAATTCACACCTCCGTAAAAAAACACATAGAGTTTCCTACTTAGCCACAGATAAGAAAAATATTTCATTTTGATTCTAATGCTTCCTTTCCCCTAAACCACTCTGGATAATTTGGAAATCTTAGCGCCACTGAAGAGAAAGGATCCCCAAGAAAACGGGAGGTGACGTAGAAATAATGTGATGACATCATAAAGCCAACTGAGGCCCAACTCAATGACCCCTTCGTGAAGGAGTGCATGGGTGGGATGGAAGAGTCTCACGATTACACTGCAGCAGTCGCCAAAAGCAAGAAATAAAAGTATTGCACGAAATTTCCCAAACATTCAGGTTGGCCAGACGTCTCGGCTGGAAAGTAACGAGAATGGAAAGCAAGTGACATGTTCGAAATTGAGTAAGAATAAGTGTCGTAAAAGAATGAGAAATCTAGGAGATTCAAAGGGAGAGGAAGGAGCAATTTTAGAATATCTTGAGATTATTTATAGCCTATAATTATATAATATCTAGATATATATATTTTGTTTATATCTATTTTAATTTGGAATTTTGGGGAAGATTTTCTTAGAAGAACTGAAAATACCATTTGTATAAATCTGCTAAAGTTTTTGGATTTTCTTTTTTTATTGTATATTTAAGTAATTTTTTGGAGATCAATTTTTCGTTTTTTTAACGATTTTTTATTTAAACACTAGTTCTTTTCTATTTCTATGATTAAATTAACCCTTATTTAATTGTGAAGATCGTTAGCACATTTTGGTATTTTTTTTTAGAACATTGTATTATATTTTAATAAAAAATACTAAGAAAAAAATTATCCAACAAAAAAAAAACTGTATCTTCTTCAATCCAAAAAAAAAAAGATATTTGACAAAAAAATTATAACTCACGTATAAAGTGATAAGGCTTCATCCCATCGACAATTTTATTTCAGTTTATTTTTTACTTTTTGAGATCTAAATCAATCAGAATCCTATTGTGTCTTTTTCAACCTTCTCCTCCGCTTTCTCTCTAACTCTTCCTGCTCTCGATCTTCCTGTTCTCCTTTGTACCTGCTATACTCCTACTCCTTGGCAATCCTGTCAAAATGCGACTCCACGATTTCTTCCTTGTCCCTATTCCTGTATTTCTCTGAGTGTACCCAGGCAAACATCTTAGTCAATTACTTTTACGCTTTTTTGGAGTCTTCAGATGAATATGATCCTGAACTAGATCCTGAACTAGATGATCCACTTGAAGATGATGAGTCACTTTCCGATCTCCTTCGTTGTTTTTAACTTCTGTGCTTATGTTTACGATGCCTCTTCTTCTCATCCTATTTGGGTCGTGGTTCTCGCACTGCAGTCAGAGGGTTATAGCTGTTGTCAGGTAAGGTAGAAGCTGGAGTTTTAAACCTTTCTCTCTCCTCAGCCTTTATTTCAGCCTTCTGTTGTTTTAGCTCTTTTTTGGGGACATTGACGGACTATTGCTTCGCACTGACAATTTGAGGTCGGTACGTCTTCAAAGGAACACCACTGCTGCTGAGGGTGATTTTCTCGGCCGGTGGGGTTGTCGAGACTGATTGAGTCTTTTTGGTCTATTGTATTTCATTTCTGAGTTTGCGTTCGTCGATACTGATCTTGTTCTCATTGATCCTATTGTAAAATGCGTTGAGTCTCGCCTGCTCGTCGCGTTCGTATTGAGTAATGAAAGGGTGAGGATCCTTGTTGGACTTTTTTTTGCTTGCTAACTTTGCTGACATTAAAAAATGTAATAATTAAATCTAGCAACTAAGATCTTTTGTTTTTTAAAAAATATTACGAATATGTTTTTGTATTTATATACTAATATTTAAAAGTATATTTTTTTTGTATTTATAAAAGAAATAGTATATTCTAAGATTTAGTACTTTTAAAAAAATCTCAAAAATCATTCCTATTTTTTACCCAACTTAGTTTATATGGAAAATATATATATTTTTAATGTTTGTCAATACTCTTCATATGCCATATCTGCTCCATCTTCACTTTCAAATCCATTATCCAAATTAATGTGCTTAATTTAAACATACATCATTATAAAAAATATATATATTGATGGAATGTAAATTAATAACTCATTGCATAATCCTTTGAGGAGAGAATTGTATATCATATATTTCATATATAGATATTAATAATCAATATATATATATATAATACATAATATTTTCATATCTAAAAATGTTCAGCACTCATCATCACGACCCCTCCCTTCAAGATAATGAAATCATCTTCGACGAACGCAAAGGCGTGGCAACTCATACGCTCGCATTAAATAACGACCAGCACAGTCTGTATTTCAGGACTCCCTTCAAGTGGTCCCGCCCAGACCTGTATAGTTACCAGCAATACGAATTCCAGCGTAAGTACAACATCGGCGAGAGACTTTTGAAAAGAATCAGGGTCCACTACAATAACGAGTTGTTTAGGTTAGGTGTTTTGGCTGGCAACAGCTATGCAAGGCATTATCGCGAGGTTGCAAATACAATAAAACTATTACTTTCCTTAATTAGTATATATACATTTGTAAATGTACATTGTATTACGTTTACATACCAACAAAAATTTATCGTATTGATTATTAATGCATGTATATATATTTATATTAAATGACAATAGATTTTAAGAAACAAAGTGTTCGAACTAGATGCTCCCTTCGTACATGTGGGAATCAGTGAGATGAAGAGAACCTGGGTGAACAAGTCGCTGATTGTTAATTTCGTAGACAAGCTCGAAAACAAAGCAGAGCAGTACGGCTTAAAAGTCCCTCGCAATATACCCGAAAGCGCAAAGGTTGCAAAAAAGGAATAACTCAAACAATTCTTTTTGGCGAAGTTACATTCTTCGTCAACTTCATCTTCTTGATTATTAAAAGAACAATAATAAACTAATAAAGTGAATCTTTAATTGAAATAATTACGCATATATAATTTGAACGGTGAAAATGTACTTAATCTCAAAGTTGAATAATATACCTTTTTCTTTTTTAAATATATTCTTCAAAAATAATAAATATAAAAAATAGGAATATTTTTTTGTTTTTTCATTGATATAATATGACATCATTAAAACCTTGTTTATCTGCAGATCGGGGCTGCCATGTAGTTAGATTTGCTTAGTTTGTCAAAGCTACGATCGCTGGCCCATTGGATCGAATCCTTGAACCCACTTCGTTTGCGACTACCTTCAACAACAGCAACAGCCTTGCTAAAAAATCGTCCTGGTTTTAAACGACGATCCCAAACTATACTTTCCCCAAACCTTATGCCTTGAATTCTTCGATAATTAGTTATGTCTCTAAAGTTCGTGGGTTAAGCTTGTCAAACATAACTGAAGAGTCTCCATTTTCTCGTACCTCAATAGTAAGCAACATGTTTTAAATTACTATTCTTATTACAGGTCTATAATACATAGATATATGTATCCTCATCTATATATGTTTTTTCATCTCTATCATCTTGATACATTTGGCGTTTCTTTTTAATACTATTTTAGCACGCACTTGATTTCCTTGAACACGAAGGGCTAGAGGAGCTGATGTCGGACATGACAACTGAAGAATCAGTAATGTCAATTCAAAGTATTGGAAAGTCAGAAACAAGTGATCTATTAGGTCAGATTCCGTCTACTACTTCCAGTTTATGCTAATATTTATGAGATTGAAGTGTTTTTTTCTATTTTTTTATGTGAAAAAGTGAGGGAAAACGTAAGAATATTTTATTAAATTTACTTTTATTTCTCAAGTACTTTTGAAGAGTTTAATAAAAAGAATATTCAAATGAACTATAGTTATAATTTTTATTTGAATAATACATATAGTGTAGTTTATTTTAGTTTGTACAAAAATATTATGGAAAGTATGATTCCATATAAATAAATATAAGCTTTGGCTTAGATTAAATGTATATCTATGCCACAATGAAGAAAAGCTCCCATATCACGAATAGAATTTGAGTCTACGTTTCTCTTCCTGTTTAAGCTTTTTGAGTACGTGTGCCTCGTAATCAGTGATTTCCCTTCCTTTGGCTTACAACTCACTAATTTATCGAAGTAATTCCTCGTTGCTTTGGCCATCTAGATAAAAATGTTAAAAAAGTTAGCATTAAATATAAATAAAAAAAATATTACTATTGCTGCGAAGAAAGATTTTCATTGCTTCCTATTCATTATAATACTCTTTTGTGATTTTTGGGGCCTATTTGTTTTGTTCTTCTTTGACATTAAAAAACCCGAAGAATGCTTACACTTTATTGTCATATTATTTTTACTGTGGGTCAGATTCCTATTCCTATTATGGCCCGAACTTTTGTCTTTATGTATATTACTTTAAAAAATTAGGATATTTTTGCACTTTCAAGAATTTTTTGTCAAGTGCTTCGTAGTTGAGGGGGAACCTGGCCTCAGGAACAGTGACCCAAAGTGCCCAAATATCCATCTTTTCTTTCCCTAACCCAACCTTCTGACTCTGAGTACTAAGATTGTCAGTCCTCCACTTCATTTTATTACAAAACTGCTCAATTGACAATCTATTCTCCTAGCTCGCACACGTTCCCACAATACGAAAGGTAGAATAACCCTTTTGGAGGAGCTAATTTACTATCATAATTTTCGTCTTGAAATCATGGTCTTTAATATTCGGGGATATCAGGATTGTCCTAGGTTTTTTAGATTTCTTGAACTTGAGGTAGAATGTTTTATACAACTAATAGATATAAGGCTGGAGCTGGAGCACTGGAGGGTTGCCTTATTTGAGGAGGACCAAATCGAGTCCGAGGAGGGCAGATTACGTCCTGGCTTATTAAATTGGGAGATGTTTGAGATTCTTTTTGTGCTGATCGTAAAGTGCCACTTCTCCTTCGTATTTAATTTAATTATTGATTGTGGGGAGGGGATGGTTAAGATATTTTGCGATTTCTTTGTAATATGCAATCGAAAACGATATGATTTTCGTAGATTTCAGAGTCAACATCTATGAGGCCAGATGTATTACTATTATTATTATAAATATCTAATTATCATTTTTTTGCTTTCTGTCTATTTTATTAATTTTTGTATTTGTTGTATTTTTCAATATCTAAATACTTTTATTTACTTATATTAAATACTTTTTTTGCTTTATATACTTTATAATGTTTTTTTATTGTTATTATTATTACTTTAAGTTTTGATTATTTATTTTGTTGTTGTTAGATCAATTGAGTTTTATGTGTTCGATAACAGAATGCCATGTGTCTTCTGCTTATTAGTTTGACAAATCATCTTTGTAAGATAAAGTTAAAAGATTTCCCTATAATTAAAAAAATAAAATATTTACATGTTGTATTTTGAGTATTATTTTTTTTTTAATTGTTTATATTATTAATTTTGTATCGTATCATGATTAAAAATGGGTACTAATGAATAATTATTACCTTGTCATTGTAATAAGATAGTATTTCCTTCACAGACTTATCAAATTCGGTTTAGACAGCTGAATTGTTACGCAGGTGGATGGCCAAATTTACTCCGTTGAGATATTGATCGAGAAGTAGAGCTTGCCTCACATTATATGGAAATCCTTGGATTACAAAACCCTTTCTTAAGAGATCTCCTTATTCTCCAACTGTAATTATTTGTTTTGCCACCTTGCTGGTAGTCAGTTCATCTGAAGTGGAGGCTTCAACCTCAACAGTATTGAGCGAATAATATGGCATGATTCTAAATATCCAATATTTTTTCATTTACATTAAATTGATAGTATGATACAAAGAATGAAAAAAGTTAATATATTACTGTTGGAGATATGAGTTGTATTTTGGGACGTCTGTATATAACACAATTCTTGGAGACTTTGGGACTTTATTCCCTGTTAAATACTGGTCAAAGTTAGGGTTAACTCTTGCTATCGCCCTTTGAATATTCGCAAATCTAAGGTCTTGCCAAACTCGATGTGCCATGTGATTTATATGATTATTAATTATTGTGAATTTTGATTAATAATCAATTGCTTCTAAATATAAATAGATGATAAATCAATGGCGATATGATACAAATATTTATAAATTTGCAATTTGTTTTTACAAAGTCATAATTATGTTTGTTACAAAATTAGAAAGCATCTATATCTATTTATGAGACTGATTTTATTGCTCATAGTGTCAATATTAAAATGTATCCAAAATCAGATCCTTGACTCCGTACCTGTTCTGTTCTCACTTCAAGGAAATCTATCATACACTGCAGACATCGGAGGACTGCCCCAATAAGGGTATTCGGTTTATATTGCATATAGTAAATACTCGTGGATCGGAATCAAGTTTATCACAGATGGGAACGATGATGTCTTGATAGTTACTCGCGATACAACAGTCAACACCTTCGGAGGAGGAGTCACTGGCTATAAAGTGAGCGTTGCTGATTACTATGTTCTCGACGGCACAGATCGACTCAACGCAGACACAATAACCAATGCTGATGTTACAATTGTCTCGTATCCGAATAGTAATTCCTTTAGTCTCGGATTCACTAGAACTTTAAAAAATACGTCAGGCTAGGATTGGAACGGGGTTTCCAACAGATATTCTATGCTTCAAGTCTGTTTTTTTACGGCGACAGGTACCTTTTCGGCCAGTAACTGGAAAGGATAATTTTAGTCATGTTTCGCTTATTAAATTGCGAACTTGTTTTCAACGTTTAGAGGGGTTTATTTATCAACAATCTAACTAAATGGACAATCGACTCCGATATATGGGGGAATAATAAATCCTTTAATAGGAATTAACCTATTTCTTTATCACTCAGTATCCTTTGGCCTGTATTCCTCGATGCCCTGTTTCGTATTGAAATTTGACTATGTCTCGGAAAATGTGGGTTACGACTACCAAATCAGCAGCCCTACATCCGGATAGAGCGGTGATTATTTCGGATTCACAATCAATAGCTTGGTCAAAGACACCACTTATCATGGGTTTGATGATTCCGGTATCACCATAAGCAATGTTAACTTGCTCTCCCAAAATATTAGCTACACAAACTCAACAATCTTAGGAATATTCTACAATAGATTAGTCGACACCGGAGATGTCTATGATAAAACCGGGACATCAATATTTAGTTTCTGCATACAGGTTATGGCCGGAGGGAGTTTCAATACTAGTATCACCAGTGAGGCTTGCTCAGTAGTTGCATTACCATATCTTTACCCAATTATTAAAGTGGCCTCTGCCTTGCAATTGTATGCAGTCGATACAACTAAAATTATTGGTGGTTTATTTCTTGCTATTATGTATTTAGTCATTCTGTGATTTTTAAAAATATATATATAAAAGAAATCCACAATTTTTGAAAAATATAGATTGAAGATATATATAAATTTATAATATTTGGACATTAATTTTTTTTACCAATATAACAATTCAATAAAGTATTTATAAAACATCAATTTATTATTATTAACATTTATGATTTCGTCTCTTATTTCTATTTGTGCTCATGTTATTTTTGTCAGCTACAATTTTTTTTCCGACTCAGGCTAAACTTTGTTGCTTTTTTATTTTTTTTATAGTTCTCCACTGCTTCGTTCGGGAACTACTTCCGTCTCCCAATTATGTTAGAATTTATAGAAGATATTGACTATTATCACAACCCCGCACATGCCTAGGCATATCCAGAATATATTGTTGAAACCAAAAGTTCCTGAAAGGCGACTCACGAATAAATATTGAAGGAAGTTGGAAAAGGAGAAACAAGTCCAATAGAGTCCATATATATTTGTGCCAGTAATGCTGCCGAAAACGATCTGGGATTTGGTGGGGGTTACAACTAGCAGACCTCCTAAGCAAGAGTTAAATAAAAACACCACGAAACAGTAGAGTTAGGGAATACTTGTAGTCCAGCGTATACAAATCAACAAAATACTGTTGATAGTCATAATCGTAATCATCATAATTCGGTAGTCAACGAGGTTGAAGTATAAGTTCCAGAAAAATCGAGTACAACCATTTCCAATAGACCCTATTGCGCCGATAAGTGTCAAATAAGCATCATTTGTAATGGTGGTTTTGACATAGGTCTTATAGTTTCCATTAATGAGCAAATTCCCGCAGCTGCCCAAAAATACACACAAAGCAATCATCCAGAAAATCTGCGTCTTAACAGCTGTTTTAATGTTGGGGCAGGTGGGCGGGGATGCGACAATATTTTGGATGTTATTTTCCTACTCTAGTTATTTCTTGTTTGCTTGGTTTATCAATATCACTGGACGCAACAAAAATGCGGCGGCGATCCCGAGGCAGAGGTACATTAGGGATAACCACCTGATACAACTTGGTACCGATTACACAATATACGATAGGTTATCATTGTAATATCCTTGATTAGGAGGTAGTTAAGAAGGGTTTAGAAAATGATAGGAAAACTCCCCGAAAATTGCTGGACCGAGGCCAGTGCCGACGAGGATAAAACCATTGACGTACACTCTTTTTCCTACAAAATAGTGATTGCACTCTGCAATGGGAAGCAGAAAAGTAGATCCAATCAGAAGCCCAAATATTATCCCATAAAGGGCTACAAAGCCTCCGAAAGATGGACTGTAACTACTGGCAAAGATGATGCCGCTAGCGAGTGTCTCAACAATCAAGATGTACCAAAAAGTGCCAATTTTATCTGCAAAATATGGACCAAGCCGCATAGTGAATCCGATACAACCCATCATTGCGGGAAACACGACCGCGTTTGTTTCAAGAGTAACTGAAGGGTCTTTGAGTCGATAGTAGCTCGTGACGTAGACATTGATGATTCCCCATTGGTAGAGCGACCCAATGACTAGATGCAAGAAAAAGCCTCCAAGACAGCCAAGAAGTCCTTTCAGTATAAACACTTTGGTTTTTGGCTCAGGCGCGGAGGGTGGAGAGGATGTCACGTTTTACATGTTAGTTCTTCAGTATTTGATGGTAAAAAAAGAGAAAATATATAGTTATATATTTGTACATATGTCATATTTAAATTTTGTCTCCTGCTATTCAATTATATTTATGATACAAAAATGTTGAGAATTGGAGCATATATGTTATTACATCAGACAAAGTATTATAATTTTAAAATTTTCAAGAATAACAAAAATCCGTAAATTTTAAGTTATGATCCAAAACCGCTTCAGAATAAAATATTTATAAAAAGAAGGAAATAAGAATTATATTATTGAAAATTGGGTGGAAATTAGCTTGTCTACAAAAATATAATTCAAAAACATTAAAATATATTTGTTATTAATAATATCGATTTTTCAAGAATTAAGATGACTCTTTATTTGAAATAAATCACATTCCTTTCCATTTTTGAAAATTTGTAATCCCGAATCTAAACTACGCAACCTTTCTTAAATACTATTCGTTCTTATGAGTGGGGGTATGATTTCGCTTCAGCGCAAACAACTTCTCTTCTTTATTTACCGACTCGCTCTTCAGCTTGGGCTTCAGCCGGAATTTGAGATTATATTGGGTCATGCTTATGTAACCTGGTCTCTCAGCCAATGAGTTTGGTTTGTGGTTCGTTATTATTCCGGGTAAATTGCTCAAATTGTGGGGATTAAAGATGGGTTCGGTTTACCCGAAATCATAGGCCATGAAGTTGTTGTGGCTCTGCAGTTAATTTTTGTGGAGCTGAGAACTTTGTGGCGCCAGGGATCTTTAATATGCTTTGAGTTGGAGCTCGAAACCTAGATTGGGGCAGACTGTGGGTCTTCTGGACTTACATAACTTCAATGCTTCGTGGAATGTCATTTTATAATGTTTAATTAGGTAGGCTATTACTATTGTAGAAGACTGGACTAAAATAAAATAAAAATACATAATGATATCTATATATGCTATATAAATGATATATATTCATATTAATCAAAATACAATAACTTTCCTATGAGAAGAAGAGTATTCTATTTGACTGCAGATAATGTCTTTAATTTGAAACAAACTTGTTAAATGTAAGTGAGTGTTACTCTCGAAATCCCAGCAGCACAGTGCACGAGAACATTGCCTATTTTTAGACCTTGGTGAACTTGTTGGTTAGTTTGTTCAAAGTATTGTTTGAGATTAGTAGATTTATTATCTTGGACTGGATAGATGAAATGCCTGATCGAGCTATCATAACTAAGAACGACACCTTCGACTGCTGTTATGACTATATTAAATTTATACAAAACAATAATACGATATAATTATATATCATAACTCAATAAATAATTTACAATATGAAGAAACTCAAAAAAAAAAATATGTGTGTGTTTTTTATTCTCAAGCTTGATCGTTTATAAAAAACAACAAGAATGATTAAAATACTGCAATTAGGTGTTAACTCTTGATTCTAACATAATGTGTATATTATTTTCCACCGGTTATGTGGGGGACCGCAAAATACCATATATTTATACTGGTCATCATTATGATTATTGATTATGGTTTACTTGTTCGTATATTGTGTCTCTTGAGTTATTCAATGTTGGAGGCTGACTCTAAATCTCCGAGCCATAGTCTATACCCTTGATCATTTTCGATAATGATATTAGAATGTCGATAATTCATACTACTAGAAGGTACACTATGATCGTCGAAGAAATTTGACATGTGATTTGTATAACTATAAAAAATATGTATAGAGAGATATATTTTTTTATATTATTAAAGATATATATATCAATATGTAATAAAAAGTTAATATGTATGTTATGTATTTAATTTCTGAGGATATATAGGTTATCGATTATATATATTTGTATTATTTCTCTTAGTAATTCTGTTTGTATGGTTTAATTTTATAGCTCCATTAATAAACATATAATTATAAAATTTTGTGCATATGTAGAGCTATGAAAGTTACTTAATAAATGGTGCATACTAAAATCTTATTATTAAATTCAAAATAAAAAAATGCTATTACAAAGGGTTTTGGTTTTTTATATTTTTAGGTGAAATTAAAAAAATATAAATATATACATACTCTTATTTAGTAGATTCAATAAGAACCTATCTTATTAGTATGATATCAACTGAAATAATTACAACTAATAAAGAATAAATTTTAAAAACAAAACTAAGGAATATGTTGGAATTGTTTGATTCTATATATTTCTATCCAAAAAAATATATACATTAGCAAAAGCCACATCAAAATCATTCAGCCAAACTGAAGATAACTCTGATTGCGGAGTCAATAGCAAGTCTGTCTTCTCTGTAATCCATATTGTCAAACAGGTGGAGCACTCCAGAAATATTGGTTCCGGCAGCTGCAGCGAGTTGGTCGCCTCTAGTCCTTGCATCGTTGAATGCGTTCTTTATTGCCTCGTTTATACCGTCTGCCTTTTTGGAAGAAGCATACCCAATGAAATCAACAGTAGCGTTGGTTCCGTTGGTCAGATTTTGGAAGAGACTTATTAATGCCTGATTGTCACTACCAACATTTTTCACTGTAAGCTTCCAGTTCTGAGTCACAGTCCATTTTGTAGCATTGGCTTCGGAAACGTTGACGTCAGTGTCAATGAAGAAATCTTATTGCTTGATGTCATCACCGCTAAGGCCAGAGGAGTTGAAAGTACTGGTCAGTGTTTTTTGGTCATTGCTCATGTCGTTCAAAACCTCGTTAAGATTAGCACCAGTTCTCAAAACCATGACACGTAGATAAGCGATGTCTGGAACTAAGTAGACAGTGGAATATCCGACTATTTCAAGTGTTCTATTGGCTTGTCCAAACGCGAAAACGGAAAGAACAGACAAGAAAATGAGACTTTGGAGAGATTTCATTTTGGTTTATTTTAATCTTTGGGAGTAAAGGAATTTATATTTTTTGTTAAATTAAATATTTCAAATGGATGAATAATTTTTATTGCTTTTAAAATGGATAATTTATTTAGATATGAACTGAAGATGATCTGATTGATAATTAAAATATTTATTATTTTCTTATTTAAAAAAAAATATTAATAGAGCTTAATAAGTTTTTTTCAAATCTGGAAGAGAGATATTATTGTATTGTATCTAGTTGGATAAAACACTTGGACATCTTATGGTTTTGGTTGAAAGACAAACATTATTTTTTATTCCCAAACACCAAGATATCTATTTCTCAATGTAGTGGCTGTTGAGTTACTTATTTATACACGTGTTATATTTTTTGGTTTTTGTATTATTACTTCATAAAGACATAGAGAGAGAGAGAAAATTATGGAAGATTAAAAAATCTTAGTTAAAAAAAATATCTTATCCATTTTTTATCCAACCAATTCAGTGTAGGTAAAAATAAAAAATGAGATTTATATATCATGTATTTTATTTTTCGAATTTATATCGTGTATATATATCATGTATTTATTTTATATTTAATCTGCTATCTATATACTGGACTTAATCATATATATTGTTATGTGTTTTAATTTGATAAGAATTCGATAATAGAAATATTAGCTACTTTAATTCATATCTTTTTTTTTTATGAAATAATTATTACTATTTGTTTCCGATTATTATTTTTTGAGGGAAATTCTGAGAGATTCAAAAAAATATGGATTAATTTTTTATATTTTTTTATATTGAGTGAGTTTTTTATCAAGTGCTTTTTTTTGTTTATTTATTGGTTTTAGCTTATTCAATCCTCCCTTATGAAGATATAATTCGGTCATTTAGATAAAACTCTAAAAAAATTCAAAAATCGTGAAAACATATAGAGCCTTTTATTTATCTATACATATATATATCTTTGTATCTATCGAGTATCATTTGTATCTAATTCACTTTGTGGATTCAGAGGGGAAATGCCACTCTTATCCTGGCTCGTAATGGAGCAAACCATATAAATCTTTACTGGTCTGCATTTTCTCCTTATAATTTTTCTGCGATCCTGTCTTTTTGAGATCAACCAGAAATTCATCGATAGCCTTCGTTGCTATCTTCAGGGTCGATTCCGGATAGATCACACAGTTGTAACCCAGATTCTTAAAAGTCTAGAAGTTTATATAAGTAGTCTTCTCAGTCACGTGAGCCAAAAGATACACTTCCTTTTTGTGGCTACGCAAGGCCTGAGAAACTTTTTCGAACTCTTCGACTGATTCTAGCCCTTCAGGGAAAACCATGTCAGCTCCCGCGTCGATGTATTTTTTGCATCTGTTGATGCACTAGTCCAAGCCGTAGACTGCTTTGGTATCAGTCCTTGCACATATAACAAAAGACCCCTCAGATGCTTCGTTGCTGACCTTCTTGGCTAGCTGTATTTTTTTTATCATATCCTCGGTTCTAATGAGTTCTTTTCCTTCAAGGTGCCCGCACCGCTTAGGGAATACTTGATCATCAATATGCATTCCTACTGCTCCCGAATAGAAGTATTCGTGGGCAGTCCTAACGCACATTTCTCCTTCCCCAAAGCCGCTGCCAGCATCGACCAAAAGAGGCAAGTTGGAAGCTGCTGTAACCTATTGGACAATTTTGGAGCACTCCAGAAGAGTCTTGAGTCCTATGTCTGGCAGTCCTGAAGAGGCAGCCAATTCAGCTCCGGATAGATATAGGGCTTTGAAGCCGCGGTCAGCCGCAAGCCTGCCAACAAGACCATTATAAGCCCCTGGCATCATAACACAATCGGATTCGAGAAGTTTTCTGAATTATTTGCAACGTTGAAGCAATTTCATTTTTTGTGTGTTTCTAAACTTTTTGTATTGATTTTTGTTTTATATAGGATCAAGAAGATTCGGATTTTTGTGCTATGAGATATTGTATTTATTTTTCTTTAGTGCATAATACTGTCTCTAGATATATATTTTTAAACAAACATCAAAATGAAATTGTTCTAGTATGAAAAATGTGCATCAAATTTATAAAAATCCTACTTATTTCAAAGACACATATACATCTACACAGATATATGTATATCAACAATAACTAAACAGATTCAGAAAAACCATTAAAGGACATTCAATCTGATGGTCAGCATGCACTTTAAGGAATTTTGAGTGCATTGGATCATTAGATAGGAAAATGAGAAAATCAATAATATTATCTATGTTTAAAATTAACTAAAATACAGACATATATATCTTTGTATCTATATATATGTATTATTGATTTAGAGTTGGAGAGGTTGTATTTTACTAAGCAATAAAGTATTTCCATTGATGTTGTTTTTCGCTTATCATGAGCGAAACACTTTGTGTAATGCAGATATTTTAGGTAGCTATATTCAATGATAGTTTTCAAAAATAACTAAATGGAATATCTTTGAAAAATATATATATCTTGTTCAAGGAACTGAGAAGCTCATTTCCAATTATTTGTATAAATATCGGAGTGATTAAGGAAGAAACCATAACCTTAAATGTTTACCATTTTCATTTGTTACACATTTAAATTCGTATTGTTTTCTTACTAAATATTTTATATGAGTAATCAATTGAACTATGTATAATTTTTCAAATGCAGATGATTTTACTTTTTTATTTTGATAAACACTCGAAATCGACAAAGCACCAGATTCCCCTCCAATCATATTTCATTGTTTCTACCCCCTCAATCAAATGCCAAACTCAACACACGGATTAGCAATAAAAAAATGTTCAATAGAAATAGCTTAAGATTTATTTAAAAATGAAAATATATACATATATTAAAAAAAATTAAAAAAAACGTAATTTGATTTATATTTCTATCTATTTATCATTATATACATTGAGAGAGTAAAAAAAATATAATTCCAAATAGTTTTTAATAATACTTTTATTAGTGATGAATTTAAATAATTACATCTACATCCATCGATGAGAGAGAGAGACACGAACTCTTAACCTTCAAAATAGAATGAGGAACAACGAGAGACTATCGAGTTGAAGCCAATCTTCATATCTGACCAAGAGGCAAATTAATTTATGTTTAATATTTAATATTATTGAATGATGCATCATATTCAAAATACCATCGATGTGGAAAACAGACATACTCTATGTCGGCTGCACACTTTAAAAAATTACTGGCTGTTCTTCATAAAATAATAAAAAATCTAAATATAACATACATCCCCAACTCATTCCATTTTTGGAATCATCGAAGGGGCGGATTCATTTTCAAACTTTCCGACTAATGAGTTATTGAGGGCGACAGGTAGCCCCAACCCATAGTTAGAATTCCCCAAATTCATTCCGAATGTTGATTTTAAAATCCCATTCTAGAGTTATGCGTTGGATTTATCCGCCCCGAAGGGTAAGGGGTTTTCTGGGTTAACATCATCAATAAACATTGGAGAATGTTTTTCTTCTTCCACAAACTCATGCTTCACAAACTTGGTCGCTTTGTTCGATTCTTCTTTTTACGTCAAATTAACCCTTTCTTCTTCCTCCTATTCTTCTTTCTCGCTTTAATTTTAAAGTTTCTTTTGGAGTTACTTAATGCTCTTGATATATCGTCGTTTGATCTATCCAACAATATTGTCCCATTTCTTTTTAATCGGAATTTGCTCTGCTGTCTCCTTCACATATTCGCAGTAAAACTCACTGTTCTACGACCCCATGTACTACTTGCTGAACAACTCGAGAATCTTGAGAGGCTTTTCTTCCATCAGCTCTTTCTCTCTAATAAAAGAGTCGATTTATTATTTTTTCAGGCTGAGCAATGCTCGAACCTTGATGCCGAACTTTGCTTGGTCTCTCCGGACACAGATGGTTAAATGCCTCTGACTGATCTGATCGGAAACTAATTCGTATATTTGATCGTTATTGGGAGCGAATATGACTTCATAACATTGTCTGCCTTTGTAAGAGTTGTTACCGCAGTTGCCACAAAAGAATATCTGTCTATCTCCATCATGGCATCTCTTTATCTTGCTGGATGTCTGAAATGAAATCATATCAGCCATGTTGTGGATAATAACATCTAAAACAAGAGAACGAAAAAGGGGGTTTTTGATGAATATGTAGATTGAATTGTGAAAAATATGTTTTTTTGAGTGTGTTATATAAATATCTAACTTTTGGGTCGGATATTTTTGTGAAGGACTGTTTTTGTAAAACAGTCCAACAAAGGAATAAAAAATGAATGGAGATGTATTTTTTTGATGATACCGTGAGTAAATTTGTTATCAAGCTTAACCGTGTAGTCAAAAATATCCATGTTGGCAATATTTTATGGTCGTCAGAAGGAAACTATTATCTAAAAAAAAAGGGTAATAAATCTATTGAAAAAGATAAATATAAAAATGATTCTATAATAACTATAAATATGTATAAAATATTATTTGTTATAAGTTAAAAGTGAAAGTCTTTATAAAAAAATAGTAAATATGAATATTATCTGAAAAAAATATTATACCTATAGACTATTTATTTATATTATGTCTAAGTTATTTTACATATAATTTTTTTATTCACATATATTCGCTTATTTTATAAAAGGTTACCTATTCTATTCAAAATACCTGTTCAAGTGTTTTTTAAAATTTTGTCAGCTCTCGATATAGTAAATTTAGAAAAATACTATCTCACCTTGCGAATCCTCAGATTATTTGAATGGATTTTAATTTTTTTACTCTTTTTTTGTTGTCGTTATATTATGGACTAAAAATGGATCAATGATTCCAAACCAAGTATTTTTTTTTTTTTTTATGAATTGATTAATCCCTTAATTGATCAAATTTTATCTTTCCGCTTATTTCCAGTAGATACACTACCTAACTTTGGACAGTTTATAGTTTTTTACACTTTTTTTATTTTTTTCACACTATTTCTATCTTTTACTCTTTTCCCACAATTTAGAAAGAATTATTATTTCACTTGAATTTAATCATTTGCTCTGCGTTCTGATTGTCTTTTTAGGTTCTTCTCCAGGACATGCTTTATGTTTCCGTCAATTTGTAAAACTTAGATGGGGACGCAGGGTTCCATTTTTATTTTTCTATTTAAACTATAGATAAAAAAACAATTCAGCCTATGGTGTCTTTCGCTAGATATTTGTTTACTAACAGCAAGTATGAACTGCTAAACTGATATGAGGGTTTTAGTCTCAATATCAAGTTTCTTCTTTTCAGATAAACCGGAATATTGGGTATGACTGATCAGCTATGACAAAAATCTTTAGCACTGTATTTATGTTACTTGCGAATAGTAAAAAAATAATATATGTATATAAAAAAATATAGGGTTATTCAAACTAACCCAAAAGCATAAAATAATAATATTAAAAAAAACTAAAGCATATGAAATAAAAGAAAACAAATATAAAATAGGGATATTGCTAATAACAAATAAGAAAATATTGAAAAAAAACAATTTGTAATTGTAACGAGTACATAGATTTGTCTACTCAAAATGTTTAAAATATTATTTAGGAAACTAACGAATATTCAGTTAACTGGCGAACAACATTCAAAAACAATAGTATGGCGTAATAAAATGAAGATCGTATTGATCTGTTGCTGATGCTATTGTTGTTGTTGTTGTTGTTGTTGTTGTTTTTTAAATCAATGTTATCAAAAAGAGATATTATACATTATAATAGTCAAACAATTATTTAGTTAAATTCCAATAATTTATCTGGCTAAATTCCAACATCACGAAGTAAAACCAAGAAAAATACAAAAACAAGTTTTGTTCAAATATTTACAGGGCCTCTAGCTGCGCAATATAGTGGTAGATAAAACTAATATCTAACATAAAAGAATCATTGAATTATTTGCAAATCTCTTGTTTTTCTGCTTGATTTTCAAACCAAAATCCAATTTTCTCTTGCATATTCGTTATTTCAGAGGTAGAGGTGAGTGCAAGCATAAAAAAGAATGAAAATGGAAATAGCCTAGTTGAATTGAAGGAAGGATGGCTGACAATCAATCGGCAAAAAAGAATATCTCTCAAATATCTAGAGAATAGACGACTTAAGGTCTCCATCTCAGTTATTAATCCAAGCTACTCCCTCACACATATGAGTTTAATATTGTTAATTTTCTCCATGACTATCAAAAATTCATTTATACACGATTAAAAATACTAATCTTCTTAATGCATAATATAATAATCTATATCAAAAAATAATCCTTGTGAAAATAACTGGGATATACCAATAACTATTTCATATATTCAGTTTATTACATCATATATTTCTTTTTCTTTGATTAATAACCTGCTTGATTAAATAGGTAGGGGTTGGGGCTGGGGTTGGGTTGGGGTTAGCTGCTATATTTCGCATTAAACTCTGAGAATTTAGATTTAGGCAAGAGGTCTGTCTAGCATCGGCTCTGAATCCAGACTGACTGCTGTTGAAAGGCAGATATGATCATTCGAAAGATAGAAAGAGCGCTCCAATGTGAAGAGCGTTTAGAATAAATGGGCGTAAGTGACAATTCTAAAAATATTAATAAAACACGACATATTTTAGATAGACCAAAAATCTCAAGACGAATGTCGTAAGTAGCATTTAAAGAAAAATTATGATTTTTTTCAAACCTATAACATGTTAAATAACAGAACAAACCCGTTTTTTTTTTATTTTCGGAGTACAGTTTACGATTTTGTCTATCGAGGGAATTTCATATAATTACATTTTCAGCCCGTTGACTAATTAGAGATTATCTTCAAAAATAAATATATTTTTTTTGAGTACATAAAACCTCCAGTTTTTAAGGGATATTTGTGATATATCCATAGAAATTCTGTTTTGCAGAGCCTTAAGACCCAGTGGAAACTGAACATTGTTTGAAAAGGACATATGTTAACACGGAAGAGAGAGGGAGCGCGCTAATATAAATGACGTTTTAAAAGTATTTAATAAAACACGACATATTTAGAATAGAGCAAACATCTCAAGACTACTAACTTAAGTAGCATTTAAAGAAACGCCGTGATTTTTTTCATATCTAAACATGCTATTTATATTTTTCTATCGGGGGGATTTCATAGAGATAATTACTTTTTCAACTAGACGTCTGAATATAGATTGTACATAATAACTTAAGGTTTTCAAGGAAAGTTTGTAATATGTACATGTTAATTGTAAATGTGGGGGCTTAACAATAGCCCAGCACTTCCCAACCTTCCCTTAACTTCAACCAGTATCACAACATTCGTATTGGGGTGTCATAATTCAGTTAGCTCCAGCCAATCTTTGCAGAATCACACTAAACAAAGGGCATGATTCGATTAAACACAGAATAGACACTGTATTTTTAATAATAACAGTCAGACGACATATATAAAAAGTTTTTAAACAATTTTAACTCAAAATAAACTAAAAAAAAAAACTGGTTAAAATTTGATACGTCCTGATACACCTGTATAGACACTGACTTCTTACTTATTAAACCTTTCATTTTGACTACCTGCTATATCATATTATGAGATATGATCGACATTGTACATTAATAATATGCATAGCTTATTGCGTTACAAAATTCTAGATGACTCGTAAAAAAGTGATTAAATCTTGTTTCTCTTATAGAAACTAACAACTAACTCAGGTAGGTGCATTAAGGTGGGTGCATTCTATATATTGGCAATTATCTACAGCAGACTAAACATAAAATACGTGCCACAATTTTTTTTCTTTAAATAACTGTATAAATATTTCAAGTTTACGTAATCCGCGTATTATTGATAACGTTCGTACAAAAGAATGGCCTTGGTGACTCCAAAAATTATCGCACAATGTCGAATAGTTCAAATATTTATAAGACAAGACTTTATGCTATCATTTTATCGAATTAAAAAATTAGATCGATCGATTAGTAAAATACATAGTAGGTACTTTATTTCATTTTACAATACTACACTTCTCGTTTAAGGGTCCAGTATAAGACCACGTATTCACCGCCGTTAGGAATTTTAGGCCTCAAACTCAAAACCACGGACCACCACGATCCGGCAGCAGGATTGGGGAAATGTGGATAATGTAGACCACGCCGGATTAAAAAAATGTTCATCGTATTGATGCAATACGAAACAAAAAACATTTGCTCTATATTTTTTCGTTTATTCGCTGTGTAACAATAAATTAATAGAAGCTTGACAGACTTAACTTAGCAGTCGGAAAAGGGAGGATTTTTTGCCGCTTACTGCAAAGTAAAGCAAGTCGATCTGTTGGTATAGGTTAGGGTAAATGATGAGAATGTTTTTTTTTTTAATTTTGTATATAATATATGAATAATTGACAGTACCCATACAAAGTACCTTTCACAAAATATTTTTTTTTGTTACTATTTATGTATTTATTTCTTCACATCATAATCTTTTATTTTTGCTTCGGAAATATTATAGAAATGGGTAACGTGGATCACCTGCTCAGAAATACTTGTAAGCACAGTTTTTGACATACGGAATTATTTTCATGGTTTTTGAATCAAGGAATCCGATTTTCGATTGTCCACTTGTGGATTCAAGATGGTTGAAATGAATTAGATGCTTTTTTTATATGGCTGTTCTTTCAATGGCTTTGGTTTTTATTAATGGTTAAGGAATCCGACTATTACATTTAATTTAGGATGTGAATTAGATCCCGTTTATTAAACGGGAATAAGAATTATTTGTCTTTTGATAATTTTTGGGATTTCGAAACGGCCTTCAATATTGTATACTAAACAGCAGTAAAAATATAACATAGGTAGATAACAATGATTTACAACCCACTCCAGATGCAGACAATAAGCTTGAATACAATTCACCAGTAGTTCAGTTAATGAAGGCAATAAGAAAAACTGAAATTTTTGCAGGTGAATAATACCTATAACAGGGAGTATTTTCACAAAAGTCTCCTATCTTCCCCTTGCCCCTCTCACACGCAAAGTAGACCAAATATGTTATAATTTGAAATCAAATACGTTTCTAAGGACTTAATAGTGTCCGAGATACAGCGGTTCTAAATTATGCAAATTTTTTGTAAGTTATCATTCTTCGCTATTTTTTAGTGTTTTGGCCAATTTTGACAGTGAAGGAGTAATTTTTCGGTAAAGGTTAATCTATACTTTATAAAGTAGGCTAAAGATGGTACAAATTGAAAACAAATTGGTCTCCAAGGACCTAATATCGTCTGAGATACAGTTGTTCTAAATGAAGAAAAACATTCTTTGTTATCCATTCTTCGCATTTGATTTCAGTGTACCTCCAAACACTTTAATTCCGATTTTGAACCAAATCGGTAGAGAACTCAAAATTCAAAATGAACATCAAAATTAATCAGGTTGACATTAAATTTGACATCAGCACCCCCCTAACATGACTTACGCCCGCTTTCTAACCAAATCGATGTGAATATCTAGAAATTCAAGATAGCCGCTAAAACTATGGATTTTGATAGGCACAGATCGGCATACTTATATATGCAGTCAGGGGCGTCAAGATTGTAAATTATATGGGCACAAAAAATGTTAAGATTTAAAAAATAATTCGTTCATTCATTAGTTTTGCTTTTGACAGCCTGCAAAGATATAATCTTATAGATCTATACCACGTCCGTCAGTTTTTTTCCAGTGCGCAGGTCTTTTATATTGTGCCGTATAATATTATTAATCACTTTTTGGACCATCTTAAAGAACGTTGCAAAGAAATGTGATTACAACAATATGACAAATATGACACATGTCCCAAAAAGGCGAAAGAACCAACGTGCTCAAATTGCACCGGAGTTTCAAAAACCCACCGGGCAACAAATCCAGATTGCCCACTCTGGAAGCTGATGGATGAGCGCTTCAGAGAAAGGATAGACTACGTGGGACACTGCTAAAGGCAACTTCAAGGAAAAAAAATGTTTCAATATACAAGAATACATCACTAAAAGCTCCTGTATGCGTATTATGTACATGAATGCTAGAAGCATTAGAAACAAAATTGATGAAATTGAAGAAACTCTAAAAAACATTTCAGAAACAGTTCATATTCTCGTAATCACGGAAACCTGGCTACGTAAAGGAGAGGAAACTTTTTTCAATATCGCCGACTACTCTGGAAATTTTGCTTCCCGTGAGATGGACAGAGGAGGAGGAGTCGCCATTTACATGCATAATACACTCGACAATAAAAAATCGAAGAATGCGGCAGTGAAAATACCTTTCTAGGAATTAGGATTACGGCAAAAAATATTAAACCTCTAAATCTGTATGTTTTTTACCGTAAGCCGAACTCAAATATAACAGACTTCTTTGACTCTTTAGAAATAATATTAAATAAAAACAAACAAGACATTACTTATTGGAGATTTCAATATCGATATTTCAAAAGACACTGATATTGCACGGAAATATATTCACACTTTGAAATCGTATAACTTTTATGTATGTAACACAATATTTCCCACAAGAGTAACTAACAACACCAGCTCGCTAATAGACCACATTATTACAAATAGGACAAATAGTTCCGGAAAAATCTCAAATATTGATGATCCCCTTAGTGACCATAATATACTTATATTGGATTATGAAAATTCCCTAAAAACCTCCCCAATAACAGATCCGCAAGAAACCTATCAAATGCTTACAAAATAAATTATCAAAAATTAAATAACACACTTAAAATTTGTAAATTTACCCATTCGTCTGACGATGTAAACAAAAATTATAATAACTTCGCTGACTATCTCCAAAATGTTATGAATTCGTGTAAAACAAAACTAAAAACTAATATAGGAGACAAAATACCTAACAATACTCCATGGTTTGATGCAGAACTTGATAGGCTGATTAAAAAACGAAATAGCATATTTAAACTTTGTAAACGAAATCAAGGAAGTATTCCTTTGACAACAGAAAAAAATAAAGCTCGTAATACTGTCACCAACTATAGAAGATATATTAAAACTAAGTATTATACGAATTTGCTTAATGAAAACATGAATAAGCCACAACGAACATGGAAAACAATTAACTCCATTATATCAAATAGCTCCTGAAACCCAACAATAGCTTGTAAATTGCTAGTCATAAATGACGAAGAAGTAAAAGAACCAAAGGAGATTGCAACCGCATTCAACACATATTTTCTCTCAGTTGGGGAGAGTCTAGCATCAGTCATAAAAACTTCAAAAACTGATTTAAATACCATCTACACGGCACCTCAAGCAAAACAATCTTTTAACATGATCAGGACAAATAAAACAGAAATCTTACGGATCATATCCAACCTCAAATCTAAAGCGGCAGCTGGTTCCGATGGTATGACCTCTCTCCTTCTCAAAAACTGCAAGGAGGAACTGGTGGATGACCTCGTATTCTTAATAAATCTCTCTCTGTCAAAAGGTATCTTTCCAGACAAACTAAAAGTTGCAAAAAATTATTCCTATACATAAAGACGAATGTAAAAAAATGTCCAAAATTATCGTCCAATCTCTATACTTCCAGCTATCTCCAAAATTTTTGAATGTGTCATCAAAGAAAGACTATTGAAATATCTCGAACAAAACAAAATTCTCACCTCAAAACAATACGGTTTCAGACGACGATCTAATGTGCAGCTTTCGATTTCATATCAAATCTGCAGAAACATATTGACCATGGAGATTTTACAGCGGCAATATTTATTGATCTAAAGAAGGCGTTTGACACGGTGGATCATAACGTATTGATCGAAAAACTGAAACATTTGGGTATTGTTGGTACTCCTCTGGAACTTTTCAGATCTTACCTATCAAATCGCTTTTCGGCAGTAGAACTGGGTGGAGAAATGAGTGAATTGGGTGAAATAACATGTGGAGTGCCACAGGGATCAATTCTTGGACTGTTGCTATTTCTAATATATGTTAATGACATAACAAAGTGGGGCATTAAAGGAACTCTTCAACTTTATGCGGACGATACTGTAATCTTTTATAACAAAAAAACCTAGCGGAACTTGAAATGGAAATGAATGCCGATGTTTCCCATCTCACAACCTGGTTGAGAATAAATAAACTGACCCTTAACGTAAAAAAAAACGCATTTTTTACTATTCGGCAACAAGAAAAATTCCAGCCTCGATATCAAAATTGGTGACAACTAATAGTTAAGAAAATAGTTAAGAATAGTTAAGAAATATTTGTACAGCGCCCTTGAGGTGATTTTTCACAAAAACGGCGCTATACAAGTCATCCACTTATTATTATTATTATTAACTGCCTCGAAAAGAAAACGACAACAAAATATTTGGGCCTTATAGTAGATTCTCAACTGTCGTGGGATCTCCACATAAATCATGTAAAGGAGAAAATTACCCCCATAACTGGTGTGCTATATAGACTTCAAGGATTACTACCCATTCCGTTACTAACTTCAGTATATTACGCCATGGTACATTCACACATTTCCTATCTCTGCTGTATCTGGGGCTTTGCCTCGAAGAAATTGATTGCTGATCTGCAGGTGGTTCAAAACCGAGCCCTCAGAAATGTTTTTGGACTTCCATGGGACACTCATGTCAGGGACATCTACTCAGTTTCCGGTATCCTCCCAATCACGATCCTTCCTAAGTATGAAATCACCAGCACCATCCTACAAATTACTCAACAATCAACTCACACTAACGTCAAGCCACTTTACAATCAAGACATCCACAACCACAATACTCGAAATAACAATAAAATCCGCATTCCTCAAACACACACTACAAAATATTGAATAAAATCTTTAAACTACATTGCCTACACACTTTATAATTCGCTTCCAGATATGTACAAAACCATCCAGAAAAATAAAAAATCCCAAAATGATGGTATAAAGGAATACTTTTTAAGGATATTTAAAAATGAAAATCAGTAAATCCATATTTGTATATTTTGTTGTTCCCTTATATGTTTTCTCTTGTGTGTTGTTCTATTTAACTTGGCCTTATAAAATTATTTCTGTTTGTATTATGAAACTTGTATTTTTGATATTTTGCTGTCAATGTAAAATTGTATGTACTATCTTCTACTTATGTATTGTAAATTCCTCCCGTCCTAAAATGAGTTTTGATACTCATCGGGATTGCTTTAGCAAGAAATAAATATATAAAAAAAAAAAACAAAAAAAAATCGAAAATACGTAATTCCTACATTCCGGTGGCAGTTTAACACCTCTCTTCCCAGCTATTCGTCATAAAACAGACAAAAATATCGAATTTCAAATCGACGTCCGCTCGCTCCGAAGGGCTTCTCACAACTGATTTACTCCGGCGAAATAAATCGTTTTATCAACAATCGCACGGGCCGAAGATTCTCATAGGTATTTTGTATGACGGAACCTAATTTAAAAATTCCTGAACTTTGAGGGAATTACAGAGAAAATCTAGATTTACTGAATTATTTTTAATAAACGCTCTTGGTTCTCGATCTTATTTACTCTGAGATTGTGGAAAGATTTTAATTAAATATGTTTGTAATGGGTGCAGTTAACATAACGGCGAAGGCACTGTCGAGCGTTTTACTTAAAATTACAGTAGATATTTCATATATAATGTAAAAGATTACAGTTTAAAAAATTTAAGTCACTGAAAACCTTAGACACTTTCGTAACTTTCTGTTAAGAAGTTGCAGATAAATTATGTGTTGTATTGCTTACGTTAGCATACTGCGAAGTGACGTTTAGCGCCTTATTTGAGACTGCGCCCTTAAGCAATGCTTGTCTAGAGAAGCGGAGTGTACATATTGCGATTACATAAAAAAAGTTTAGTATTATGGTAAATGAAAATTATTCTTGAAAATGGTTTACATGACAATGTCACAGAATTGTTGGTTTATATTACGGAAAAGACAGAGTTCATAGCGACAAGTTTTGATTTAGTAGTTATAATAAAAATAACATAATATATGTAAGTACAATGTGGCATAGGCTATTTGCCGTATAGCATAACGGTACAATCTTATGCATTTGATTGATTTTTATCTCTAGAATGGAAGCGAGGAGTTAAATTTATTCTGTCCAACTTCAAACTAATTTTTCACTGAAGTGCCCATCGAGCTCTCTTCAAACTATGCTTTTCTTGAGTTCCTTCCTCAGAAATGCGTTTGTCATAGTAGAAGGATGCGCCTTTTTCTCCTAGGTAAGTTTAATATTTTTTCTCAGACACAATAAATGAATGAATTGTGCATATATATTATCGATTTATGCAATAAATATACGAGGAATCGCAATATTTATTACCCCGAACGACAAAGACACAGCGCCCTTGAGGTGATTTCTCACAAAAACGGCGCTATGTAAATCGTCCAAGTATTATTATTATTTATCGATAAAAAGGCCTAATTTAAAATGGGAGTAAAATATACTTCTCGCTTTCATTAATGGGCTAAGGAAGAACGCCGGCGTCGGGTTGTCTCCTTAACCCTAGAGCCACTACCCAATTAATTTATCACTGTTACATGCAAACTGACAACAGTAGTTGTAAATTTTGCTTTTTGATTACAATAGAATAGAAAGTTACAAAGGTTTTTAAATAATAATTTATTTTTTTTATTACAAAAGAATTTTTTTCATACCATTGCCGGCAACCCGAGCGTTTATTAGCATAAAATTTTAAATATTTATATGTACGTTACCCGTCTCACTAGACGATGTCTATTCTACTGAGTCAGGTAACAATAAAAAATAAATATATACATATACAAATGAATAAAAATACAGCAAATATGTAAAACATATCTAAAATAAAAATTTTAATCCAAAGTTTAAAAAGTGTAAATGCGAAGCTAAATAATCTAAAAATTAAAAAAAAAACCTAAAAAAGAATTATTTAAAAGTGTATAATAAAAATGTTTAAATCATAAAAAATATGTATAATAGTAATAAGAATAACAATATCAGATGCATTTTAAGTTCAAGGCCATTGCTTTCCTATGACGATATCATTACATTAATAAATAATTTGGTTTGTACCCATTCTTGAGTTAGTGCTGTTTGTGGTTAATGTATCATATAGCCTTTATTTTCTATCATTTGATTATTGCGTCGTCTACAACTAAAACAGGCGTAACTAATATTTAGCAACTTTCCAGGAGAGCCAAAAAAAGTGTTTTTTTTTGACGAATTCGTAAACATTTTATTACATGTTTCGGTAATGGAGTAAAAAATGCGTAATTAAAACCCCTTTAGCGAAACGTGTAATAAAATGTATAAGAATACTGCAATAAAATAAAAACTGTTTATTGGCTCTCCTGGATAGATGCTAAATATGAGATACGACTGTTTGGTTGTGGGCGACGATTATTGTACTAATTGTCGTGATCGCACGATTGTCATACAATTATTGCACGAGTAATCGTAACCGCTGAAGAGATAAATCGGTAGAATTGTGTCGTGGCGTGTCCGTGTGCCAGAAGTAACCTCAATTTTTCCTCACTTCATTTTCTAATATCGATTTTCTTTAATATCGTAGATAATCAATTTCATTGGGAGTCGAAAGGTCTTATATAAAGTGGCGACATTAGTTTTCTTTGTTATCGGTGTAGATTCTCACTTCTAAGGGATATCTTTGCAGTGACCATAACTGTCAAAGTAAAAAGCATTACAATTCCTCCTTTAGCCAACGTTTCGGCCAACGTTACAGTGTCCATCATAAGGGTAGAAATGATGTTGCAGAAACGTAAAACGGCATAATATCCCAAAAACCATTAGAGAAAATACTTTTGTCCCTGAAAACATATTACGAAAGTCGTATAAAATGATCATCAACGTAACGTGGCAGATTAAGAGAAACGGCTGCGCTGCCTGTTTCATACATAACAAAAATTTGGATTTGAGGCCAAAATACCCATCCAAACTGAATGATATGTTTTTTAATTAAAGGTTTAGTAGATATCTAGTACGTATGATAAGTATTTTATTTCATTCATTTTTCAAAGTAGACGGGGTAAAACTTTTTTTAAATCACCATTAGCCCCCCAAATATTTGTTAAAAATGCCTCTAAAATCGCAAAAATCAATTTAATGGCATATATTTCATAATTGCAGAACAAAAATAAATAAAATACTTCTTATACGTACTAGATATTTACTAAACCTTTAATTAAAAAAATACACATAATTAGGTTTAGCTGAGTATTTTGACCTCAAATCAAAAGTTAAGTTTTGTATGAAACAGGCCGCGCAGCCGTTCCTCTTAAGGCTGAGCGTGCGTTAATTTCGCCAATCCAGTTAGCCGCGGCTTATTTTCGGCCAACGTCAGCCCTCGGCGGCCCGGGAATTCATTGGGCGTAATCGGCTTTGGGAATTGGGGATGTTGCGTGAATTAATGGGATCAGCGTCGGAAATATCGTCTTACTTAACGCACCGAAGGACGGCGATGTCTTAGCTTTTAAAAGAACATCAAAGAGGAAATACATTAGTGATGGGCGAAGCGGCTCGGTTTAGTGAGCTGGATCCCTAAATCAGCTTTTTGTAGTGTACCGGTTCGGTGATCGGGCTCGATTGAATGACGGTTCGCGTCCCCCCGCACCATGCCCTCTCCCTCGCTCCCTTGGCCCGCCTAAAGACGTCCTTAAGACGCTCTGACACGATACTTTTTTCGTCCAGTTTTCATGTGGATTGTCTTTACAGAGAGCTGATTTAGTGATCCGGCTCACTAAACCGAGCCGCTTCGCCCACCACTAAAATACATTATAATCATAATACTCGGAATCTTATCCTAGGTAGTTCGACATGTTTAGGACCATAGATTAACTATACAAACAAACATCTGTCGGTGGTTTATTTCCTAGGCCCGTACACTTACAGCAATTCCTTTGCCTGAGATAATCAAGAATACGACATCACAGATGTGAAACATTTTATTTTCTGACTAACTACGCATTTTTTGGAATAAAGTTATGAAGTTGTGAATTCTTGCTTGTCGTTTGGGAGCTATAATTGATTTGACAGCGAAAGTTATGCCTTGTGACGACTATTGCTATCTCTAAAACAAAAAAACATTAATTAGAAAATTTTATTTCATTCCAAACATTTATTTTTTCAACATATATCTAAATAATAAAGTTCTTAAGTAGGTACCTACTTGTTTTTTTCCATTTTGAAAATATTCTACCCAAACAAACCTATTTTGAATATGTAATCTGTGGCTAACCAGAGCGGAGGATAACCTCAATACAACATGGCGGGTCCAATGTTTTTCACACTAATTTTAAATCGTTATAGCAACAGTTTTATATATTGGATTTCATTCTACTACTCTAAACCTTCCCGGAACTAATAATAACAAACTGCGCTATTCAACTTCAGCGAAACCGGTCGAGTAATTTTCAAGAAAATCGAGGCAGGCGACAGGCAGACAAATATTAATTTCTATGTATAGCGATATAATTTATGTAGTAACTACTTTACAGAGGATTAAAGGGGAGCAACACGGTCAGAACATCAGTTGTACACAACTTTTCACCATAATCTACACATCTGCTTCGATGGGGTGGACACTACAAGGGTGTGACCGCATAACAAACAAAAACGTCAGACCAGATTTGATCCTCAAAAATAGCTGAAATCTTCCAAATTATGTGCTCCGGGAATATGTCAGTAAACTCTCTTTCAAATATTTACCGAACGTTTTGAATATTTGTATGTTTCGTTATAATTTTGCACTGATCTCGTTCGTAATCAAATATTTACACCGTGAAATGAAGCCTTCAATTTGTTTAGCGAGGTATAATAATCAGGCTGGTGTATATTCTTAAAATGTCGACCAAATCTAAAAATGTATTTCCTGTTTTACGTCATTCGTTATTAGCGTTATTTGTTTGAACAGGAAAATCTGTAAGTTCCTTAGAGTAATAATATACCAAGAGACCTTTCTAATCTTTCTCAATTGTTGTACGAATTGTTGACATTCTCGCAAAATATATCTCTCTCTCGTTGTGCTCGGTTTTATAAACATATGAGAAAGCGAGACAAACGATTTTTGTTCAAAACATTCATTTGTGGGAGGGTCTTAAGGGCTTGAAGCCAATTTCTGCAAACGCACGAACTTCACTTCGATGCTATCTGTCAAACAATTTGACAGTAGGAGTTCGATAAAAGTGAAATAATTACGTGAATTGAGTGAAATCCACAAAAAAAAAGCTATAGCTATATGTGCAGTTATTGGGTGCTTCAACCGAAGTACTAAAGGACCAAAAAAAACAGTTTTCACAGGTATTTATGAAGGAATTCGTATTTTTTACTTTGATGTCAAATATTTAATTATCTACTATATAAAAGAACTCGGAACCTCCTTCAATATTTAAACAACCCTTGCACTATTTGTATTATTGTAATAAACATCCATTTTAATTGAGTTTTAATGCAATTTCAGCATGTTACATTTTCAACAATTTTGCGTAATTATGAGAATACAAATTACCAATTTCATTTGGGCATTTCAAAGTAACTTTGTCTCTTTCGCTCTCATGTTAGTATTGCCAAATGTTGGTAAACAGATGGTGACAGAATGTATTTTGTGAATTCCTTGTATTTCCACCATGAAAAATCAGGGCTGTGCTAAAGTTGGGTTGTTTTTATATATGTAACTATTTATCGATTTCCAAAGGATGAAGCATTCATTCATTATTATTTATTTTTGTAATCTGTGCCACAACTAATAAGGGTAATATTTTTAGATAATTTCTATAACTCCCCAAATGAAACCTCCCCGCCTTTGTCAGAACAGGCGCTTACATTAAATTCAGAAAGAGATGTTGTAAGTAGATCAAAATATGAACACATTTATTAGCCCCCTTACAATAATAATAATAATAACAAAGCATTTATATAGCGCAGTTTTGTGTCATTTCACTTGAAGTGCGCTTTGCTATAAATAAACTTTTAAAAAAATATTAAATAACTCCATTCAGTGGTATTCTTACAGTGCTACTTTTACATTCTATTTATTGACACTACCATAAAAATTAAGAGGTGCAACATTTATTTATCTTTAATACATCAACCATTTTTGATGTGATGACTGCTAAAAATAATACAAATTAATTATTGGTTTTCATATTTACAGAATATGAAAAATTCAGATAGCATTGGACATCCGTATCTGAAACCCCGCGGAAAATAATTTTAAGACGTATTTTAGATATTTGAGTATTTTAATAAATTGACGTCGATTCTCAATCAATAGATTAAGACACTGTATCACACTACAATGCTTTATATTACTTTTCTTTTTAAACAAATTTTTATTGTAACTTTATTTCATGTTATATTATGTACCAATAAACTTTATTGCTTATGTTCCTTAAATAAACAAATAATATTACATAAATCGTTTTCAAAATTTACGACTACCTACTTACTCGCAACAAAATACCTAATTTATTTAATTTGTAGCAACCCTGTTAGCCATGGTAAGGCCACACCCCTGAGGTCACCCTTGGTCAAAAACTCGCTTCAACATCTCGCAAAGTGAGGCCTCTATATATTGTTACTCTAAGGTAAGTTCCAAGTTTCAAGCAGCGACGAAAGCAAACTTATTCAGTGAGAAACGTATGGCCCCCGCTCTACGGTAACTGCCAAGGCCACTTAACCCTTTCGGGCCTGAATTATTATTTTTTTTATACGATTACCGCACAAGAGTCCCAACTGCTCCCAACCGTCTGGAGCCAGTAAGACTATAGCATCCCCGATTGGGAAATGTTGTGCGGCTGAAGGTATTGGGGAGGGGTTGGAGAAGGTGGAGAAATATCTGGCTATTCAGATCTGGTCGCCAAACACGGCTAAAAGTCATTTCAAGCAACGTTTCAATTCTGAATCGTGGTCTTTCATCAGGATGTTACTGAGAGTATCTTCCAGTCTGTAAAAAAACTGACGGTGATAAAAAATATTTGATACTTGACACCATGTTTTAGAATTGTCTTTTTTTTCTGTACTTTAGAAGCTATTGCTACGTTCATTTAAAACAACATTAGGTCTCTAAGGGCGTGTTTCACTTAAAGTGACAATAAAAAATACTTTTTAATTTTGTAACTGCAATTCAGGGGAGATTTCCATTATAATATGAATTTCAATAAATTTACCAGAAGGTAATAAACCAATCTGAAAGGAGTTTCAAATATAATTGTAAAGGAGTTTCAAATATAATTGTAAAGGAGTTTCAAATATAATTGTAAAGCCGTTCCATCAACAATAAAACAAATTGTTCATTCAAAATATACAATATTAGAAAGAGCAATGGGATTCACTCCTGACATAGATGCTATATATACCATAGATATAATTTAAATTGTGCCAGTCTGAAGATGCCAGTGATAGGGTGAAACCGATCCTGTCTGAAATAAACAAAGTGGAAGATTTTTTGTTCAAAACATTATTTCTGTCTGAATGTTAACGTAACTGTTTTCAGTTGACAACGTCATTTCCATATTTGGGCTATGGAGCTTTGAAATATCCAAATCACTGTCAAGTAATAAGACAAGTCGCCATATTTTTTAATTGTTCAGAGCGTGTTAAAACTCGTACGAAGTTGGATAATAAATACTACTGTGGTATAAAATTTTGTATGGATATATTTTTATTTGAATACGGTTGTTTTTTTATTAATTTAAATTTTTTTTTGAGATTATCCGTCTTGTAAATCTATCTCCCATTTGTTTGTAGCTAATAAATTAGTATAATATTAAGAATTTCGCACTGTTACGTCCGCGTGTGTAAGTCGGCAATGTGCATATTCATTGTTGTTTTATTGCAATGAATATTCATTTATAATTTCATGACACCTTTTTCATCAGAACGTAATCACTTCTCACAAGTTAGCTAACTTCTACCAAATGCTATTGAACGTAAGAACAAGTCGTAATCGTAAAAACCCGTCCGCTTACATAAATATGTCTACCGTGAACAGGGGTTGGGCAAATGGGCAGGCGTTTGCTTTGGTTCCCAACGCTTTAACGATGTTACTTTGAGCATTTATCATTGAAATACTAATAAAACAGACCCAGCAATCCCATCTGCCATCCGTGCTCGAGCGATTGCAATTATTTAATGACATGCAACTGAATTATTTTCCACTTACCCAAAATGGTCTCTGGCAAAGGATATTCAAATGAGAATACGGTATGCGTGCAGTTTAAAAGTTTCAAATTTATACTGTGCGAATATTTGACTATGAATTATTATATTAAATAATATATTGGATAAAATAACTACATTATGTTGTCGTTTGTCTGTCTATTTGACAACCGGAAAGCGTTCCACCGTGTACCTGGCATTTCTGTTCCTAAGAAACTTAGCTGCCTGGTTACCCTTTCAATGTAATGTGGTTACAGTTCATCTAGCGAACTGTAACCGCATTACCTATTCATTTTACACTATTCTTACTGTCTGAGAAAAGGGCGAACGAATTTGTGACAAAGTTTAAGGTTTAGTCGTACAGTTCGGGGATAAGAAGTGACTTGTTTCTACCTTGTCAGTGTAGCAATTGGGACCCTCGTCACTTTGAATAATACGGATAATACGTATTACCGTATTATATTTTTAATAATACGGATAATATTATTACGTATTATATTTTGAATAATACGGATACCGCAATAATGTTGACATTCACACCTTCGTTACATCAGTTTGAACTTCCAATAGGTTACACTTGTTAGTGGGATTGATTGATTGATTGAAAATATTTTCGCAAACTCTGTCATCATATAGATGAGGAAGGAATGGTATATAATATGAGGATGAGAGAATACAGGATAGAAGAAAAGGCCAGATTGTTAGTACATCTGGTGCCAAAACATTCTAATGCTTGTTGTATTAAAATAAAAATTGGATTTATTTATTTTTTAATCCCGAACATTTTGTTTCATGGCGCTTTTTACACAATCGAATCATAGGATCCGGCTAAAGAATAAACTTAATAATATGATTGGGTTGTGTTGATTTGTTTACAATAGAAATCAAAACAGCTAACTGTTTCTTAATAAAGATCTATCGAGCAAATTAATATTTGTTTACTAAAACCTTTCAATCATACATACTTAATGGAACTACATATTAAAATGAAAGCAAAGTTTTTTTTTAAATAGCTAACTAACTAACTTACCATCACGCCGTTTCCCCGCAGGGGTAGGCAGAGAGGATGGAACGCCAAACAACTCGATCTTGGCATACACTTCTTGCTTCATTCACATTCATACAACGCCTCATACATTCTCTTCTGTTATTCCGACTTCTGACATGGCCCGACTCGAGTATTTGATTCACTTGATCGTGCCATGTCGTCCTCGGGCGTCCCCGGCCTCTTCTTCCATTCACATTCGCGTCATATATTCTCCTTACACTCCTTTCTTCGTTCATTCGCTCTACATGCCCAAACCATCTGAGCGTCCCTTTCTTAATCTTGCTCACTACGCTTACATCAGCCTTGCATTCTTTACGAATCTCAACATTTTTCACTCGATCATACATGGTTTTACCACACATTCGTCTCAGAGATCTCATTTCTACAGCATTCAGTCTACTTTCATCCTTCCTCTGCCAGTTCCATGCCTCACTGCCATACATCAAGGTTGGTATCAGCACTCCATTGTGGACTGCTAGCTTCGCTTCCTTGGACAACTTTTTGTTTGCGCCAACCGCGTTCAGTCCTCCGTTAATGGAGTTTTCTGCATTCACCCTTCTTTCAATATCCCTATCAGTCTTTCCATCTCTCGTAAACATGCTTCCCAAATACACAAACTCATCAACCTGCTCCAAGTATTCATCATTCACAACTATATTGCATACTGTTTTGGTACTCTCTTTCAAACACCATGACTTTGGACTTATTTACATTCATACTTCGACTCATTCATCATACATACTTCGTTCATCCTTGAAACCATCCATTTTTAACCTCCATTTTTAAATAGCCCTATCTCGAAATAATTATTATCACTTTCGCAGGAGATTTTTTTAAACTTTTGGTTTGAATTGTTGAAACCTCCAATTATTTTTCTGGTTTAGAACAAAGTTTGTTCATTTTTTTTAAATATATTTATGACTAGCCACAATAGGGTATTCTTACAAACTACGGATACCGTTAAAAATGTGTAATTTTTATATTTTCATTAATGATTACTGATTTTGAAAACGATCTAAAATTGCACATCCGAAACGGTTCGAACTGGCTACCACGTCATCATGGTGTACATAACGCTACTGGCTCGTAAGACGGCTGTCACTGACGTTTGTCGGCGTGACGTCAACAATGCCGTATTCACGAACATTCCGTTTTGGTGGCATATCGAAAATGGCGCATTTTAAATCGTTATAGAAAATTTATTCGTTAACATAAAAATAAAATAAAAAATACTGTCCTTATCGTCATTTTTTTTCTTAATTTTTGTAAACAGAGAAAAAAAACAATGAAAATACCCTGATTAATTGCATTTTACTTACAAGTTATTTACTATTATTCAAAATTCCACACGAGGCATCTTTTTCGTGTCTTTCTAGCGGATTGTTGTACAACCTGTTAGACTAGAAAGGGCGCATTTCCACCTGTCGGTACACCTGCAAATTGCAGGTTACCTTCAACAACGGCATGGTTCTTACGTAGCTCTCGAAACAAGCGAAATAATAATAGCCATGTGAAGTATGTGAAAGTTTATAATTGACCATTTAAAATCATTCATCCGTTGGCAAATATTTTGATTTTAATCTTTTTTTCTATAATGATCTGCTGATAAACTGATGCTGTAAAATTGTAAAGGAACATAATTTTTTTCCAGTTTGATGTAATTCTAAACGAAAGCTACATCCTATTTCCATTAGAGTAATGCTTCTTTCATGCTAGACTTCTTCGGCCGGATGTGATGCTGAGAACATTATTTAAATTAACGAAGCATAAAAAGAACATTAAACTTTGTGAAAACATAACCAAACTGTCTTAAAAATTACTTGTATAGTTTACACGAATCGCTAGTAGAAATAAAACTATTTCTATCCAGTTATATTCAATTCGGGAATGTGTGCGTTTTACCTTAATCCATATACAGCATTGTAATGAATACACATTTACATAACACCTGACGTATCATTGTCCATCACGCACGTGTTCGTTCTACCTGTATTCTGTTTGAATATACCTTCAACCTCAGTCACAATTAGATACGCTACGCCCACAGTACAGTATACAATTACAAACAGATGAAATTTGGTATATTTTTGGTCGTAAGATTAAAGATAACAGTAAATTAATTGAATCTTAATTTATTATGAGGTAAGGCGTATAATGAGTTGTTGATTCCAAGACTGAGCTTTTGTTTATATTACAGAAATCCCATCTTAAAATACCCAGCTCGGCGGTATATTATCTAAATTCAACTATCTAAACCAAATTGCCAATCCGTTGTTAACGGACCGATTACCGTCTCCAATACACAGACTCAATGAAGATATGCTGAGTCTGTTCTACAGATATTTCAATGGAGCCTGCTCGAAGGAGCTAGCAGCGTTGATCCCCTCGCTGCGTTTCGCCGACTCGTTTTTATGTGAGTCGGCTCGTATGTGGAACGAGCCACCAGCGCCTATCTTTTCTGCTACATTTAATTCGGGCCAAATCCCTCCATACAGCCCCCTCCTTGACCCGTCTCACAACTTTGCCCAACCGGGTGACGATATAGTTCCCTTCACACAAACAGGGGCGTTCTTGTGAGGTAACATAAAAAATAAACTGTTTTTATCGATTGACCTCCGCTAACAACATTTTCATAGTTGTATTAGGGAAATTATTTCCCTCAGGGCCTCGGCCTCCTGTGTGGAATTACTATAAAAAAAGGTTTTTTCGCAGGTGGGTTGATTCATAAATGAAAAGCACTTTAAATTTATCTC
>JAHDVE020003916.1:0-42935 GCA_022606495.2 Halesus radiatus
TGGATGATGGGGAAGAATGGCGTACAATAGAGATGATGTGAAAAGAATTTTAATTAGGCTTCTGGCATGATGTATTTACAAATCTGAATCTTCTCTACACATTTAAAAAAATTATTACCAATACATGGTGAATTCGGAGATAGAACATGCTGCTTTCCATTAGAATAAATATAACTTATGTTTGCTTAAGTCTACGATCATTTATTTTGTTATTTGAAACTATTTTATTAGAAATAACAGCTTTTTTATAAGTTCAATATAAATACAAAAAAATGTATTTTAATAGAAATGTTAACTAATATAAGAAAATGCAGCCACCGTAAATACCGTTTCTTCTCCAAGCTTAATTTTCCAATCAAACTATGTTTATCTGAAGTGACCCGCCAGGTAAGTATGTTTTCTATATTTGGCTAAACATAATTAGATAGAGACATGGAAAGTACAATTTGTACATCGTCCTTGAGAGGAACGGTTGCGCTGCCTGTTTCATACAAAACTTAATTTTGGATTAGAGACTAAAATACCCACCCAAACTGAATGATCTTTTTAAAAAAATAAAGGTGTAGAAATATCTAGTATGGATTAGAATTATTTTATTTTTTTATTTGTTAAATTATGAAATATAGGCCATTAAAGAAATCAATTTTTCATGATTTTAGAGGCAACTTCGGAAATTATTTGCGGGTTGAGGGTAGTTTTGTTTAATTTGTCATATTTGCTACGTAAACATGATTATATAAAATATATTTTTTTTTAATTCTTTAAAAAAACATTTTTTCGGGTCGATGTTTTAAATTATCCACGGCACATTTGTGTTCCAACGTAAATTAGTCATTTTAAATTTAAATTTAAGTTCATCATAATGCTGATATTAACACTTTTTAGTTTTAAATTTTATATTTCATTATATTTTCATAGAAGAAGGCGTAATTTTTTTTTATCACCATTACCCCCAAATAATTGCCAAACTTGTCCCTAAAATCGTGAAAGATTTATTTTTTAAAGGCCTTTATTTAATAATTTAAAACATAAATTAATAAAATACTTCTAATCCTTATTAGATATTTGCTATACTTTTTGATTTAAAAAAAAATCATTCGGTTTGGATGAGAATTTTGACCTCAAATCCAATATTCTGGCAGCCGTTCCCCCTAAGGTCTATTTTCAAAAAACGGCGCTATACGAATTATCCACTAATTGTAATTAGCCGATATTTTTATACCAGACGTTTAACTTTTCTACTCAGCTAATACCAAAATACTATTTTTCAACGATATTATTTAATGAAGTGTCATTAACATTACTACGAGAATGCTGTAATTTTTAATTTCACTAATTAATTAATATTTTCATTAAAAGAAAAAAAAAGTGGTTTGAAATCATATTAAATAAAACAAATACTTGTTACAGATTATTTCTTTGCATTCTTCCTCATTATACTTTTTAAGAATCTAATACAATTTTCTTCGGGTATCATTAAGTAATTAAAATGATGGAAACATTTTTCAACCGTGATCGCAATGCCTTACAAATTAATGATAAAAATTTCCCGCAGACATAGATAGTAAGTTTCTTCAAGTTTTTTTTTGTGCGGGACAAATCGCGCAGACGCATTCATCGGGTCCTTTTGTCTTTTTCCTGAATTAGTCGTGGCTAGAGACTAGGGACTACGGACTAGAGCAGCCTTCCATTAATTAACGCTACTTTTGATCCTTGAGTCGAGCCAACCAGACAGCCTGGCAGGCTCTTCTCTCTTCCGTTGGAAAGACACGAAGACAGAGCTTGAGAACCATTTGGGAGTAAAATTTGAATATAACTAATTCAGGTATTGAAAAATTACGAAAATATGTTCGTATTATTGCTGTCAGATTTTATGGTACATATAAATAGATTACCCTGAATATACATATCGTTTACTCTCAATTAATTCCATCGGAACACACTATGCATAAAGCATAAAATCTGGTTGCTAAATCAGAAATAAGTCTCACCAAAAAGGTGATCTATGGCGTCATGAAATTAGCATACAGATTTTCTATTAATCTTTCAATAATGAGTTATGCACTATTGAAATATCCACATCAATTGTTATTATAAATATTTTTCAGTGGTTAAAAATATAAGATTTCCGTAATTCTGTTGATACTCAGGTGGAGCCGGGTTGTAGAACTTTTTACTCATGACAGGGAAATGTGTACAAATCTAATACTCTAAAATTTTGAATGGATTTTGGCAGTTATATATTACAACCCTCAAAACCCCCCAAAAAACACGTTAACAACTGAGGCCAGAACGTAAAAAGTATTAAGTTTTATTAGTGGTTTTTCATTTTTATTTGCAAGCTTACTTATTTTTTTGAAATTGCAGAGCGATAATATTTTATTTTTACAAGTAAAAATAAAAAATAAAAAAATAAAAAACGTCAAGGTTGTGATCACCTGTCGAAATAAAGACAATCATCGTAACAATGATGCGACATTCGCGCAGTCGCAGAAATCTCCCTTAGGGAGGGTTGGACAGGTGGGCTTCCTCGTTTCAACTGTTCATAGTCCCCACCCTCCTACCCCACCCCCAACAGACCAAACACACTTGTGAACTTGTCTAGAGCCAGCCTTAATACCGCTTCTGTACTTTCATTAGTAGATTCCTGCAGAGGTATTTAAGATTCGTAAATTTTAGACATCAGAAAAAGCGTAAATAGTGAATTAAATTTAATAAATAATGATTTTTTTTTAAAACAGCTATCCTTTGATTTATTTTCGTATTAATATTAATAGTAAAAATAGTATATTTTTTAATTTCTAATATAAATTTGTTATTCAATGTTTTATAATAATTTTTAATTAAATAACTTACCAACTTTAATCATTTTTAGTTTATGTTTATAATTTGTCTATTCTTACATTATTGTGTTATATTGTGAGATTATTATTTTTTAGTATTCTATATATTCCTGTTGAAGAAAGCAACGATTTCTTAACATGTAGAAATGTGCATATTAATAAATTGGTGAATACAAAATAAATTTTATTTCATTTATAAATGTAATGCTTTCAAACGCAAAATGAGGTAGGTAAAAGCTAACGAAGAATTGGTTATAGTGTCCGAACAAATCCTTAATACTTATTAAAATAAGTTATTCGGTAAATAAATATATCTATCAGATTTTCGTTTGTTTCATCCCTTAGATATACAGGTAACGGTAACACTATGGAGCCCCCACCCTCCATCCACCCCACCAGGGAGCCAGTGGATGGAAAAGTATTTTGCACTGTTTTAATTGCGGACGCTTTTTACGAGACAAAGATTTTAAATATAGGGTGCAACTAATTGAATTTAAACCTAACGCCATATTTATTATTTTATTGCATAATATTATTTACATACAATGGGATCGTGTTCACGCTAAGACACTGTAATTAGCTTGTCAGCAGGTGTGTAGTTCTACAATATTATATATTAAAACAATAAATAAAAATAATCATTCAAATAAGTATGTTGTAAATCAATGTACACAACTTGAAAAATTATATTTTAAAAAATGACAAACAGCATAACAGTTTTGTTATAGTTATAACAGACTCCAATTAGATAATAGGGATTTAGTAATATTTTTAAAATATCAAAATATCATAAGTATTTCAGAAATTGAGAATATAAAAAAAGAAGTACAGTTTTGTTAAAGCGAGGATGGACTTAATATCATAGCAGCACTTAAATGATTTTAAGGATAGCCGCAAGTATCGAGGAGATATACAAGCAATGAGAACATCATATTTGTTCAATAGACAATGTAAGAAAGATCAAAATAGCTAAAATACAGTAGTACAATATAAACATCATTGAAATACATTTTTAACTATTGAAGATAATATTAACAAATCCCAAATCGAAACACGGGTAGCAGCTAAAATATATTTGGGAATTAACTGAGGATGATATTGACAGTTCTTAGAAATCGAAGTATGATTCTGATAAAAATGACAACGGATTGAGGAAGCCATAGCTCAGTTGGCATTGAAAATCACAACTGCTACCGTTGTGTTTTTCTTTTCTGTGTCTAAATAGGATAGAATTAATATGATAGCAGTAGTAAAATAATTTCAATGATACCCCCAGATATAAAGGAGATCATCACATTTGTTTAAAAGACTACATAAGAAAACTGTTTATTAATTTTCTAATATTAATTTGATTGACTTAATTTGAACGAAGTGAAAACACCAGTTTTTTTACATAATACATTATGTAAATGGAAATAACAAGTAGGCAAGTACAATATTAGAAGTCTCATGATTATGAGTAGAGATGTCGCATTACGTTTGTGTTATATTCAATCGTCATGAATAAATTATTGACAAAAATATTTTATTACTGTGTGTTGATTTTTATTAACATTTTTATTAGGCTTTCGTGAGCATTGTCATAAAAAAGGGAAGACATTTTGGAGATAATATTAAAACACCAACCTTTTAAAAGAAATCAACCACGAAATTAGGGTATACGCTTAGAGTAATAATATACCAATATATATGTATATTGTTACTATATTGTATATTGTTACTCTAAGGGTATACGTAAATATTATTTAATTTATTTGAAACGCGTACTCAACCAAAATAGAACGCAAATCATTTTCGCAATATGAACGACAAATAACTAAAAATTTAATAATTACCTCGTCAAACGCATCTCTTCAAAAACAAACTTTGCCGCTTTTTAATTTGACGAAAAGATTGAATAATAATTATTAAAAAATCAAACGGCCTTTATCAAACGTCAATAGTGGGTGGCCCATCAAAAACAATGTTTCGTCGTCTCGAGCGTAGCGGGGGTTAAAAATACCCTTGAAAAAACCCCATTGAAAACTGATCCCCCTTTAGGGGTTTCAATTTCAATGCCTTCCGCACAATAGAGTCACGTGTCAAAGTCATATAGCCTTAGAAAAAAATTGCGAATTGAAAAAAACGCGTCCCTAATTAGAAATGTATAATCTGATACTGTGGATTTTTTTTACTTTGCTAGAAGAGCTTTGTGGTCAAATACTCGTGGAAGCGCGGGGTTGTAAATTACTTTTTGTGGGGTGGGTTTTTTTGTATTGTACGGTTGAAGTTTCTAAGGGATTAATATTGTTAATGTTAATGCGTATTGCAATCTGAAGCAATTAATTTCGTTACTTTTATGGGTTTTGTTCGTATGGAGGAAAATTATCACGCGCCCATTGAAGGTAGATTTACTTTGAAATTACGTGAATTATGCTCAGTTTTAAATTACATTGATAGCCGTTATTACAACAATATTATTAATACCATTATTATGTCAAATGCATAATCATGTAAAACACAATCTATTTAATTGACAAATGTGATAAAACTAATGAACTAACCATCACGTCGTTTCCTCGTAGGGGTAGGCAGAAAGGACTGACCGCTAAACAACCCGATCTTGGCATACACTTCTTGTTTCATTAACATTCATAGAATGTCTTATACATTTTATTCTGTTATTCCGACTTCTGGCGTGGCCCGACTCAAGCATTTGATTCATTTGATCGTGACGTGTCTTCCTCGGGCGTCCCCGGCTTCTTCTTCCGTTCACATTCGCATCCTATATTCTTCTTTCTCTCCTTCCTTCATTCATTCGTTCTACATGCCCGAACCATCTAAGCGTCCCTTTCTTAATCTTATTCATTACGCTTACATTAGCCTTGCATTCTGTACTAATATCAATATGTAATATGTAATAAAACGATGCGGTTACATTAATTTTCCATTAAAAGTGCTTACCATAATGAAGATGTTCAGGTAGACTCTGTGATCTGCACCATCGTTTATGGATGTTAAATGTATGAAATTACCTGAAACAAAACAAATAAAAAATGTTAACCCCTGCACAGTAAAACGATGATTTTTTAAACATGACAACTGGTGAATATCAAATTCGATAAATATGTTAATCGTTATACCCACGAGAATAGCTTGATATTTAAGTGTAGATATTTATTATTTACTACAAAATGTCCTTACAATGGCAACACCAAACTACTGACTTTGTCACGCATTCAAATTTGACAGTTCATTTTGAAGAAACGAGGTATATCATCATAAACGTTTTTTAAACATTTTTTTTAAATTAGTAAATTCTGTACTTTTTTTTTGAATTTTTTCTAACAGTTAATACATGTATGTCGAAAAAGGAAACTCTTTCATGTAATTATCTTCCTTGTAAAGTATAAAATTAAATAATCTTAGAATAAGACGTAGAATCATTTCCTTTCAAATATACAAATATTTTCTTTAATATGAAGACTATTTGATTACAGTACGTCATGTTTTTGTAAAAACTTATTTTGGTATTCCTATGAATCATCTTTATGTTACCACTTAAAACCTTTTAAACGATTGTAGTTACCTCAATTTTTATGCACATTGCGTATATATCAAATAAAGCTACGCGGGTACATTATAGTTCTCTTATTATTAAGGTGAACCTTCAATGCAAAAAAAATCAGGAATTTTTTTCTTAATACCATAAAGAGTCTATAAGATTGAAAAATAACATAATATATATTCTTATGTAGATATGTAGATTCCTCGGAGAAAGATCACCATTCACAATCGAAACTAATAGCAATGGAGGATGAATAGCCAGGTTCTTACCAACCTTCGTTTTCTCCATTTCTTTCCCCTCCCTACTTCCTTTAACCACACGAAACATATCAATGGGGGATGTCATATTCCCAGAGTCCGGACGGTTATGAGCAGTTGGAAATATTGCGCAATTTTCACATAAAACAAAATAATTTACATAAATAAATTAAAAATAACTTTACAATCACCACTTTATGGATACATACATATCAACATGTTTCGAAAGCGAAGCTTTCCTCATCAGGAATATATAGAATACAAAAAAAATAATAATGTCGAGTACAGACAAGTGAAAAACAAAGAATACAATCATGTAAGAATAGACAAAGTGTAAGCATAAAGAAAAATTGATTAAAGTAGGTAAGTCATTAATCAAATATTATTACAAAACATTGAATAACAAATTTATATTATATTAAAAAAAAAAAATTATTATGAATACATGATTGGTTTCCAAAATATGAACATAATTTACACCTTACAAAACCTAAAAAAACCATATTCCGTTTTTTTTAGTACCTATAATATTATACGTTATATTACTATGATCCAGTAAAATATTCAAGACAACAATTAAAATTAAAAGCTTAAAATAAGTCGCAAAAAAATGGCAACTCTTTATTTCCTTTCTCAATAGTCGTTTCCTCCATCATTAATCATCCATTCTTGCATAGAAAATCAAATAAGCACAATATTCCTTGTTCGTCGGTTCTCAACTTCTAACTACTTATCAACTCTCAACTCGCACAATAATAATAATAACAAGCGTGAAGAATGCCCCGACTTGGAGAAGAATTCACCATCTTGGAATTTTCACTCATTAATTTCGCAGAATGAACTTTTCTCATTTTGCCGCCCTCTCCCTCCCCCGCGTGAACAACGGACTTGGTTGTACCCACTCCCAGAGGCGTCTTGTGGCATTTTTAAAAATTTTGTATTGATTTTCCAGTGCATTTGTAACGAAATTTAAAAACCAAAACATTTGTAAAGAGTTATTTTCTTTCGAGAAATTATATTTAAATGCTATTTCCAGCGCTTCACATAATTTCTATCATTAGCTATGAAGCTGAAAATATCAAAAACTGCGCCAAAATAGAACAACCGCTCTATTTTTTATAAATATTTTTTTCGTTGTTCCATTAAATAACGCTTTTCGACAAAGGATTTTGAAATATGATGAGATGTGTTTCACTTCTCTTACTTTTATACCTAATTTTTATATAGTTTTCAGCGTTTTTAGAAAAATGAGTGTTAAATGAAAACATGCAAAATCATACATACATAACTGGTATAGACGGATGGTACCTACATCTAGTAAAAACTGTTTTCTTTTTGAACATGAATATATAATAAAAATATTTTCAAACAAGTTATGTGGCACGGCCCTGCAAGGAAGGTTCAACCTACTTATGTAAGGGTTACTAAAGTATTGTCCTTGCATTTTCAAACTTTCGAAATATAATCATTATAAAATACTTTGATATTTACAAGTTATGGGCGTTATAATTTTTATGTGTAAAAACTGCATAATAATAAATGGATTACTTTTGTAGCGCCGTTTTCGTGGGAAAATCACCTCAAGGGCGATAAGAATCCTCCGCTCGGAACAAAAAGGACTATGATGTTTTCTGTCAGAACTTAATATGGTGAAAATAAATTAATATGAGAAAGTGTGTTTGAGAGGAAGGTAAAAATTAACTCCGTATTTTATAAGAGATTTCTGTGAGATAAAAAAAAAAAAAATTATATCTAAGGGCCGGTATTTCGGTTGCTTTATAAGTTCAGCTTGAGAGATATTTAGGTTCGTCAAGTTGCTAGGGGGTAGGTTTCAAAATAAGCTTAATTTTGGAAACAAGCTTAAAAGTAACTGAAATATCTGACCTAATTCAAGGAATTTTGTGTCCAACACTTTTAAGCTTAGAATCATGGTTTTTACCACTCTTTCAATTTAATCGACATTCTCACTCTCAGGATGAACTTTAAGACTAGTAATGTTAGTTAGCGCCCTTGAGGTGATTTTTCACAAAAACGGCGCTATACAAATCATTCAATTATTATTATTATTAACGTAAAAATCTAATATAATCATATAGTTAAAAACATAACTATGGTTAGAAAAATTTATCGAACCTTTTCGCAATTTCTAAAAATTTTCTTAAAAGTTTGGAAAGCACCAACGGCGCGTCAATTGTGAGCAAAAATCCCAAAAGGGGATTTTCTGAAGAATACCTCTTCAAGGATGTGTTGTTTCCGAACGAAACAAAAACCACCCTTGTTTTTTACTTTCCTAGCGGAGAGGGGAGGGATGGCGAGTTAAGTGGTCTTGCCGCGGCCAGGGGTATTAGGGGTTTGTTTTATATAGCGAATTCAGCTTATTCATTTGATTTCTTAAGGAAAGGATTATGGAATTCATTTATCCGTATTATAAGATGATATAAAAACAATTATTTTCTTAAAACTCGAGTTGACTTACAAAAGCTTTACACGTGATTGTAATATTAATTATATAAATCAAATGAAAATACGAAACTGAAGAAATGGAGAAATTTTAAAAACACTTATCGTCATGACAATAGGACAGGTATATGCTAAATTTGTATTACTGCACCTTTTCTGACACAAACTTCATATTCCAATGCAACCTGAAACCCCAATAAAAACCAGAACCAAAATAAATAAAACCCTGAATATCCCTATAACACACACCTCACACCTCAAGCAAAAATGCTTTTAAGTATTACGCAATCAAACTATATAATTGCATGCCCACCACTCTGAACGAACTACTAACTGTAAATGAATCTTCAATTAATCTCAAAAAATATGTCACAGCGTGGAAAAAAAACATGGTATTCATGTTATTCAAAACAAGATAAAACCAAACCAAACATAACCCAATTCATAAAACACAATGCTTACTTGATACTCCCTTCTGTCTTTTTCCTTGCAATATACTTTCCTATTGTCAAACTTAGTCGAAAGTATCCATAATTACATGTTTATTATTTTTTTAATGATTTGCCTACTGTAGCCAAAACAAAAACAAAAAAGTATTTCTCTTCAAATTCTGTACCTAACTTACATTTATATAGCAAAACTAAAATAATAAAATAAAACTAATCATTGCACATCAATACTTGTAACACATTTAACACATCCACGTGAACACCTCAGCACAGGTTCTCCTAGTGAGGTAGTCACGACACATATAACACTCCATTCACAGTATCACCTCTTCAAACCTACCTTACACTCCACATTATGAAACACCATACAAAGCATCTTTATTATACTTAAAAAAAAACATTATGTAAAATGGTATGTGTAATGTATAAAGAAATAAAAAAAGTAAAAAAATAAAAATAAAAAAGAAGATACAGAAAATAAAAAATATACATTACATACATATATATTATTCATGTCGAGCTATAAGTTCAGTGAACTAGATAATTATCAGTTAACTGTTAAATAATCAAAAAAAATATTCATTACGATTTTATACTATTTTGAGAGAGGAACTGTGCAAAAGCCAGTAAAAATATAACTTATATCAATAAAAATACAGGTAGTTCTAAAAAGCTCTTTCCTGTTTATCATTTTTTTAATAGATTAATTACCTTTTGAAATCAGCATGGTAGGAAATAAGTTGTGTAAACGTCATCTCAGAATTAAAGGGATTATTACAATCGGCGTGCTAGAAGGGGCGTCATAATTCATCGAAAATGTTGAAAATCTTTAAAAAGAATTCTCGGCGACAAGCTGGAAATTTCTCATAGGCGTGTAAGAATGTAGAAGCGCGCCCGCAAAGCTTTGGTCGTAAGCTGGTACGTGAAAAACTGAAAGTCATTATTACAGCGAAGAATTTCTGGGATGCTTTATAAAATATTTTCTATATTGTACTGTGGATTTTTACAACCTCAAGGGTTCAGAGAAAAATTAAAAACATTTTTTTTTAATTATTCATAATATAACGTATCATAAATAAATTATCAAGAAATATCCTAACATTTTTGTACAGCGACAGTTTGCATTGTACAGAAATTGACTTTATTCCTCAAAAATTTTGCAATTTTTAATATATTGCATCTTATTACTTGTCAATCAGGATGGTTTATCTTACGAACATAACCCTTTCAAAGATCTGTTAACATGTAAAAACCAATGTTATTTGTTAATTATATTTAATATCATGTTCTTGAATAGTAAAGATTTAAAAATGCATTTTCTTAAATTTTTAGCCATTTTCTGATAACGTTCCTGAAGTGTACAAGAAAAAAACATGTTTTTTTGTTATTAATATGTTAACTCTGGAGTATTTTTTTCATAGGTAAGAAGCTTTTAACACGCTCGTTCCAAGTGGGGGTAATACACTTACCCCAAAGAAAAATGTACTATATCTTAGTTGTTTTTTTAGTCACATACTCTATAATGTCGGCAATACTAGAGAAACTACTCGAACTGCATTTTTTTGGTCCCACGACACACGACATCCCCGTTTGTATCCCCACCACTTCTTAAATAATTTCCTCCTTATGTAAGGTGCATTTTACTGGAAAGGGCTAGAGTAATATATTTGAGTCAAGTTCGTTTTCATATAATTTATTTTATCCTTTTGCATTATTTTAATGATTGACTTCTAGCTGAATATGGGCGATTTAAAACGGTAGTAACTAATACGAGTGATTCTTGAAAAAGCAAAAGGAATATTAAAAGTCACGGTCGCTTAGCGATTTTATTGGAGGATCTTAGTGACCCCCTCCTTCGGATCGTACGTTATATTTTTATCTTCATTAACGATAAGATAAAGAGAAATTAGCTTAATTATTTTTATACTTATAAAATGATATTGGAAATATATATTTCGATTTAAATATTTCCTGTTATACTCCGACTCGACGAATACCGCGAAGAACTTTACCAGAAATCACATATCTCGGCGTGCTAACCGCAAAGCAGCCCTCGCCGATTAACAAAACGCCTCATATTAAGTATGACAGCGAAATATGGACCGGACAAATGCATGTCACTTAGCTTACTGTCAGTACCTACCCACCGAGAAGAGGGGTGGCGCATGGTGGCCGGGATTGTGCGCTGATGGAAATATACGAGTAGTTTAAAAATGTAAGAAACTTATTCTGAAAGATCGTCTTTTTTAAAGTTGATTGAAGAGGATTTCAGATTTTAATAATTTAATTGTGAAAAAAAAACCATTAACGATAAGAACCTACAAAAAAAGATCATTTTTGTACATCGAAACCCATAGTATTATTTATTATCGTGTGCGGACTATTTTTTAATTTTTTTTGTAGCATACGACATCTTTGTAAATGCTGTGTGTGGGTTCTTATTTTTACAATGCATTTGTAGGAGGGAAGAAACTCAGAAGCCAGCTAATCATACCACAAACAAGCTGTGTACCATATAACTAGTCGTAAAAACAACCCGTTCGCATGTTAAGATATTAACTGTGTTAAAGGATAAATGGCCCTAGTACTTCGGAGTACATGTAATTGATAGGCCGATAGAATACGCACAGCATTTTCATGTGACATTTATACTCTAAAATCTGAGAAGTCTGTTCAAAAAGGGGTATATTATATCAAACGGATCACCCGTTTGTCAATCAAGAGTTTTTATTGAAAGAAAATTAATAATTACACGTATTTATAAATTTACCAATTTGCTTCCTTTATTTTATATCGGCGCATTGTCCACATTACCAAACTGAACCACACAAAAGCTGTTTTGTAAAAAGACACGAATGATTTCCGAAAACGAGATTGAAAAACTTAAAAAAAAAACAAATGTAACCAGTTATTAAGGATCCGCGTCGCGCCGCGTTTTGTGTATGAATTATGTCGTTACCACGTGTCAAAGAAAATCAGTCGAAAGAAAACGAACAACACGTGTACCGAAATATACCGCTCTGATATATGAACACTTCGCACCTCTCCTCTCCGCCCCCGCCTTTAATATCTGTCATATTTGTGTAAAGTACGGTCTCCCTTGTGCGCACTTTATTGTTGTGTTTATAATATTTCTGACGTTTCATTAAATACTGTTCGTGTGGAGAGAGCTTTCTCAAAGCTCGGCGCGCGGTTATTCCAAACCAGAGCTTGTGACATTCTTCAAGAAGTGTCGCAAATTATTGACACTAACTGTTCTTTATCCATCTTGATAAAATATAACACATAAAGGATTGATCGATGTCTCTCTCATTGGAAAATTTCCCTGTTGAGACAGACGTAGGGTACATGAATTATAAAATAGGGTTAAATAATACGGTAATTAATCTTTAAACAGTAAATATGGCAATTAATTCCTATAAATGTAAATGTTGCTCACAACGTTGCCCATCTGGTTAGCGATATAGTTACCCTGTACGTGCTCTGTACATCCCTGTATGCGCTCTTGTGAGATGTCACAAAAAGAAACAAGTTTTATTTTTGGTTGGCGTATTATGTAGAGTTTGTATTGATTTGTATTGTGTTTTATTGTTTTGCGGCAAATTTAATGATGGGATCGATATATAAAATATAACTGCATACTTTGCATATTTTTCAATATAATGGTACAATTTTGTTTAAAAGAAAGTTTTTGGTGCATACATAATTCAATATACAAAATATGCAAGTTGGTAAGCATGCAGAATTGCATTTGAAAACCCTACAAAGGTAAAGTCTTTCTGTTGCATATGTAGATTCTAAAGAAGATACAATAATATGTGAATAAACATACTAATTTAATATTTATTTATAATTACATTTAACAAACAAAAACAAAAACATTAGCCACTCATCTCACTAGGACAGTCCTGTGTTGAGATGAGCGGCGGTACATAACATTAGCCACTCATCTCACTAGGACAGTCCTGTGTTGAGATGAGCGGCTTTATATAACATTAGCCACTCATCTCACTAGGACAGTCCTGTGTTGAGATGAGCGGCTTTACAAAACATTAGCCACTCATCTCACTAGGACAGTCCTGTGTTGAGATGAGCGGTTTTACATAACATTAGCCACTCATCTCACTAGGACAGTCCTGTGTTGAGATGAGCGGTTTTACATAACATTAGCCACGCACCTCACTAGAACAGTCCTGTGTTGAGATGAGCGGTTTTATATAACATTAGCCACTCATCTCACTAGGACAGTCCCTGTGTTGAGATGAAAGTGGCCACCATCCTAGGACAGTCCTGTGATGAGATGAGCGCCTTTATATAACATTAGCCACTCATCTCACTAGGACAGTCCTGTGTTGAGATGAGCGGCTATACATAACATTAGCCACTCATCTCACTAGGACAGTCCTGTGTTGAGATGAGCGACTTTACATAACATTAGCCACTCATCTCACTAGGACAGTGCTGTGTTGAGATGAGCGGTTTACATAACATAAGCCACTCATCTCACTAGGACAGTCCTGTGTTAAGATGAGCGGCGGTACATAACATAAGCCACTCATCTCACTAGGACAGTCCTGTGTTGAGATGAGCGGCGGTACATAACATAAGCCACTCATCTCACTAGGACAGTCCTGTGTTGAGATGAGCGGCTTTACAATTATATATTGATGATATATTAATGATATATTGTATATATATTTTTTAAACAACACCAAAGTTATTCAGACTATAAACAACTATTAAATATACAGTAAATCTTTAAGTTGGGCCGTACATTTATACATTACAACAATAATAATTTCATTGTAACCCAAATAACGCTAATAAAATATTTGTGTTCCAGTTAGCCACAATCATGGGGTGACCATATTTTTGTTAACAAGAAGTGGTGAGTAAATAATAATAAGTTTATATAATATCGAATCAAATATTCAATAGATTTTATTACAGAATTTGGCCTTTCATAGGTCAACATATCACATATACGATTACTGTCTAGGGTTTTTTAACGAAATTATTGATGATTGCATATTAAAAAAAAAAAACATTTAAAAATTAATGGCTTCAAGCGGGAAACGATCCAACATTTTTAGTATTTACCTTGAACTCTTAGGTTAATGTGGTTACAATCAGCTGCCCTAGAGAGGCACGTGTGCGTGTACGCGGGAACTATACTGCTCTTGCAAAAATTCATGGCTTAGATACTACCCACATTTTGTAGGACATAGTACAATGGTTTAATCAATTTACTGAGGCTTATAAACTTCATTGCAGTATTTAATCATTGAAAAATATAATATTAACAAATCTCAAAGGAAACGGGAAACATAAAATAACACAGAAAATAAAAAGATATCAGTAGCATCTGGGAAATGAACCCAGGGCCTCTATCTTACCGGGATAATGCTCTAACCACTATTTATTTTACGTCATTTTGATCGATATCATACTTCAAATTTGTGACAAATCATTATTATCCTTAATTAATTAATTAAAAGTGAATAAAAGTGTCATTACGTGTTTTATGTTTCATTTGAGAATAGCCAATACTGTCTTCTTCAATGTTATAAACCATTTTTTTTTAAATTAGATTATTTACCTGAAATAATTTCTATCAAAGTTTATCGTTTAATAATAAAAATGATAATTGGATGATTTGAATAGCGCAATTTTTTAGAAAAATCACCTCAAGGGAGCTGTACAATTACTACATGCTAGGGTTTATCTTATTATTTACAAACAGACACAGATATATATTTACCTGGCAGGTCACTCCAGATTAGCATGTTTTTTTATAATTATATTATCATTATTAAATTATCTGACGGTCAGTTAGCCAGTATGACAAGAGTACCCAATGGTTAGTTAACTATTACGATCATGAGATCATATTGACCAATTCTTACGTTTCAAAAACAATAATGCTTCCTGGAACGTCCCTGGCTCATTTTTCTTTTTTTAAAAAACCAAAAACACGAGATCTAAACTTGCACAATATGACAAAGAAAAGTGATTAATAAAGGAAGGCAAAATGATTTCCAAGAAATTTTAAATGAAACATTATTTTATTTTATTATTATAAAGTATTATTTTTTAAATGGGGTGTGGCTCTACATAAACCCACGAGTGTTCAATACGCATCAACAAGAATGTAAAAGTAAGGAATAGACGAAGAGTAAAATAAGATTTAATTGAATTATGTATTTAATAATGGAGCTAAAATAACTATTACTAACAAGTAATGTATTCAGATGGTGGCAGATATTCTATTTTAATATATCATATTAGTTCACAATACATAACTCAAATTTAATCTTTCTATGAATAATGGCTTTGGAGTTGTTTGGCCAATTGGTTTGTATTTTATTAACATCGCAGAGGAGGCTCTGAGGATTAATTTTCATCAGGATATATGTCATCTTTTGGGATGCTGTGTGGAGGGTCTTTTTAAGCAAACTTCCGTAATACGTGCCTAGTTTGGTAAATGAAAATCATCTGAATTTTATATAAAAACGTTATAAAATTGTGAATTTAGAAATTAAAAATAAATGGAAAGGAAGTTCTGGGAAGGTAAAGGATTAGAGGGGTGGGTAGGAATTTGGGTGTCAGAATGTCCAGGAGTGACGGACGTATTAATCCTTCCCTCCCATTGTACAAGGGGGTCCGGCTGGAGAGGTCATAGGGTCTCGCTCAACTGGTCTCTCCTGATCCGTCCCACCACGTAGTTGATGGGCAGACACAAACACCGTCGCATGAACCTGGGCACCCCTGCTAACTCACCAAACGTAGCGAACCTCTTGTGGTAACCTAGGGAGAGGTGTAGGTTATCCAATGAATGGTTCCCGGAGCGGCTGTGCTCATACCCGCCTCCCAAATTGAAAAATAAATAGTAAATTTGCGTTAACTATGTCTATCGCTAATGATTCAAATATTGGTATTTGTCTATTGTCGCGTGGAATTAGATTGAATTTTGTCAGGTAGTCTTCCAAGATTCTGAAGTATAATATTTTAGCATGTGTAAGAATACATAGGATAAGGAGGCAATGGTAAAACAGTTGGAGGAAATTGGACTTGTGCTTCGAAGATCCGTGGGCGTCACTTTGTGTTACTTGCATTATGTAGAAAAATACATTAACAATAAACAAGTGGATTTCTCACAATCACTTTGGAATGCAAATTTGTTTTTTCGCTAATTTTATTTACCCGCTTAATTCTATTCTGGTTTTACTGAAAATGTGACACATAACCGCAAATCCATTTTAACGAATTTATCACAAAAATCATCACCAAACTGAAGATTTATTCGGTTTCTAAGGATTAAATAATATTTTATTTAATATTAATAAGCAATGGAATAATAGACTTGTAACACTTTACCTTAGTCCTCCAAGGTGAAGAAATCTTTAATCGGTTATGATTAATATTGATATTTTATATATTGACAACAAAAAAATATTATTAAGCAACGCGTGGCTTACTAATTCGAACGTTTTTCGTAAAAATATTATGATCAATATTTATACCATCGTAAAACTGATGTTATGATCGCGGCACCAATAGGTTTATCATTATATGTCTTGTTTTCACAACAAGAATACACAATCACTAAGGTTTGATTTCACAAAAATTTTGTATAATTCACGAATTTTTTTGTCGCAGTTTTGCTTTATAACAATTGTTATATAATTCTACGTTTATAAAAATACACACCAACAATGGGAACTAAAGTCCAGTGGCGACTTGGGTGTTAACGATAAATATTTACGTTATTTGCAAATCAGTTACTTTTGTGGTAAGACTAACTCTGTGCATATTTCTTAAAATTAACGGTATCGCACAAACGCGTCTATATCTGAAATAATTGGTAAATGAATTAAAAATGACTTTGTAATCACCACTTTATTAATATTTACATATCAAGATGTTTCGAAATCATCAGGAATATACAGAATACATAATATAATAGTATTCTGTATATTCCTGATGAGGAAAGCTTCGCTTTCGAAACATATTGATATGTACATATTAATGAAGTGGAGATTACAAAGCAATTTTTAATAAATTTATTAATAATGACTATTGAAGAAATTATGAAATAATCGGGATAATATATATTTTTTAAATATTTAAAAACAGTTAATTTATTTATGTAGACAGTTCATATCTGTTTAATCGAAGGCACTGTTGTACTAAAACTGGTTGATGTATTATTAATAAATTTAGTAATTCACGACATTACAGTGTTTCCTTTAACGAAAGTCACAGCTTTACTGATATGTAAGTTTATTTTTTAATTTATAAAATTCACGTTTTATTACAGTTTAGAGAGATTTTTCCGACATCGACCGATTGCAACTGAGCGAGGTTTCAAACTGTCCACAAATAGGTGATTATTCACGGCTTTCTGGATATATGAATAAATTTCAGCCTTACAACGATGATTGTTCCACCGCTTCCTCTCATCTGTCCTCTGTCAAGTGATGCTCTCAGTTCAAAGAACAATGCTTTCATCATCGGATTGTTCTTCCAATTCTACAACTTTCCTTGTTTTTCGGAACTCGGGCGTCATGGGACATTTTAAAGAAAACAAGCAAAGCATTGTCTGGGTTTTCTTTTGTAGTCGAGTATTTTCATTGTGATATTGGCAAGTATCCACTGCTTATTTCCCGGAGCGCATATGTGGTGAAAGGTGAGGCGGGATCTTCTTTACGTTTTAGTCACGGCCAAGCCACATTTCAGAAATTGGTGATTTGTAAAAAAATACGTTTGGGTCAATTGACGCTTTGAAAGGCGAGGCGAATTATAGTCATTATTGAAAAGCATGGCAGGATTGGTTGAATTGTTATAGTAAACAATAAATAAACTAAATGTGGAGAGATAAACAGCTTGTGCCGTTTTCGTATAAATAACATTCTAATTCCTATTTAAAAGAAAATTCTGTCTAATTGTATGTGAAAGGATTCATCTACCCTAAACACTACAAAACTGTAAGTAAAAAGCGAAACATGACCTCAAAAATCGATTTCCATAAAGGGAAAATTGATTAAAAACCATTCTTATCCACCCTAAGACAGAAAAGCAATAAGAAAAAAGTTGATAAACTTTAATTTTGTATAACCTTCTATTTTTTCATGGCTCTAACCACAATGTCACACTCTTTTTCGAATTGAATAATTGGCACCTTGACGTTTTTCTGACCATTAAATTAATTTCATATAAATTCATAAATGAATAAAAAATCATTTTGTATTCACCACTTTATTAATATATCTAAATGTTTCGTAAGCGATGCTTTCTTCATCAGGAATATATTGAATATAAAAAAATATTAATTTCAAGTATAGACAAATGATAAACATAAACAAAAATTGATTAAAATAGGTAAATAATTAGTCAAAAATTATTATAAAACGTTGAATAACAATTTTTTTAGAAAATAAAAAAATAAATTATTTTTAATTATTCATAAAAATTCATTTAAAGCTAAAACGTAGTTATGGAAGTCGTGAGCTGAAAAGCTGGGTTGACCTAGAAAATACGAGAAATTAAAAGCAGTGTACATACCGCTAACGGTATGTGAAATGTACAAGATTAAAAAGGAGATTCCGTGTAAATATTATAGTACACAGTATGCTATGAATGATTTTTTTTATCGTAAAGAAAACAAGCTTTCAGAAAAATATTACTGTTAGAATTTTTTTAAGCTCGAAATCAGTCATTATACATAAAGTAATATTTAAAAAAATCTGGTACAAGAGTATCCACAGCGGCATTAATAAAAAAATCGTATTTTCATATTTTTATTATAATACCCATCTATTGGCATTTGAGAAATTATGACAGCCGCTAATAGATGGCATTATGAAATATGTCATTTGGGAGAAGTTTGGGTCTTTGATATATCATTTTTATAATCACATCAATGAAGCTCCTCCTAGCGCTAATTTGCCAGACATGAGCTGGACAATATGCTCCACAAATCCCAGAGAATTCTAGATGACAGATTTTTATTTATTTAAAATGACAGTTAAGTGTTGGTTTTGTATTATAGGTCTATAAAAATAATACAAAATAATACGTTGGTAAGTTAGAATATTTCATAAAACTCAGTTAATTGAGTAACATCTCTAATATATCATTATAATACCTACTCATATAATTTTACGTATAATATTACTATGTCATTTAAACCCTTTATAAAATCTTTTGCCTTATTAAACTTATCAAATGTTGACAAAACAAGAAGAACGTGGCATCTATATGGTTATTTATAAATTCTTGGTACAGAATGCTGTGCAAATTTTAAAACGCTTGATCTCTTGAAATTTTAGAATGGGTATTCCTAGAGAATGCATTGACTATGATTATCTACCCCCCTTTTCATTAAATTTAGAAACATCATCTGAACGTAGAATTGTTTGCTATTTGACATGTTTGTTTAAGATTGTTCATTCAATGGTTTATACCCCTGAACTATTTATTAAATAAAATAAATAAATTTATTTATTTATTTTATTTTTACTGAATATTTGATTGCTTTTCATGTATCTGTTAGGACAATTTTAAAACGCTTGATCTCTTGAAATTTTAGAATGGGTATTCCTAGAGAATGCATTGACTATGATTATCTACCCCCCTTTTCATTAAATTTAGAAACATCATCTGAACGTAGAATTGTTTGCTATTTGACATGTTTGTTTAAGATTGTTCATTCAATGGTTTATACCCCTGAACTATTTATTAAATAAAATAAATAAATTTATTTATTTATTTTATTTTTACTGAATATTTGATTGCTTTTCATGTATCTGTTAGGACCATACATTACCTACTATTTTAGTGTTACAATTCAATTTCAGCGTCGCAATATTATTCCCCTATGCGACGGATTAATTATCTGGGGAATAAATACTTGGATGTTGTTGACATATTTGGCACATCAATGTTACGGTATAAGCATGCCTAAGTACTTAAGGTTTTTTTCATCGAGAAGGTTATTTGAAACTATTTAACTCTGGATAAAAGTGTAAAATTATGTTGTTTCTTTTTATATTATCTATTATAATACATATGTACCTTTTCATAAATAAATCTTATCGTTCGAGAGTTTGGCAGCGTTAGGAAAAAATGTTTTCTGCTTTATAGACAAGGTGAACAAATTTTTTTCCTGAAGGTGAAAGGATATTATTTGTTAAAAAAATATTTATGATACCCTAGGGAAATACATTTTTTTTTGTAATAAATCATCAGTTTTTTGTTGCATTTCAATAATATTACGAGTATGAAGAAGTGTGAAAGGTTGCGTGGTGCAAGTGGTGTGTGTCGGGATAATGTTTTATGGCGTTCCACCCTCTCGGCCAACCACTGTGGTAAATCGACTTAATGTTTAGCACTACTTCAATTATTTTTCCACTACTGTCAGCAACGAATTTAGAGGAAAACAAGAAATGCAATGTGCCCGCCTGTTTCGAGATCCAAAAGTCCGACACTCAGGCCTGGAAATTTCTAACACAAATATTATTTATTAAATTAATAATAATTACTTTGTTTAAAACCAATGTATTTAACTTGTAAATATCTGCATGTAATATTAACTAATTATTATTTATCTACATAGCCATATTTATTAATTTAATAAATGGGACTTTAAAAAGTTATTTTACGTCATTTGAAGAAACAGAGATTATTTCATTATCATTTCATTTCTATCAAATAGAATTGCGATTTCTTATAATGCAGCCAGTGTAAGAGAGACGGACTGCTGTATTTTCATTGGCTCTCTCGGAGCTAGAATCGAAAGGTTCTGAGTCAAAGGCACACCAGCTTCCATTTAAATAAGCATGGAAGGCACTAGCGTGTATTCTTGGTTTTACGATTGTCAGGTACCAATACAAGAGATTTCAACATACTCGTACATGCCTCACGTAAATTGCTTAGCTAGGCTAGCCGGTCAGTGCTTACCTAAAGTCACTTATAGAAAAAGTAAAAATAAAATTCACGCATTAGTGCGAAAAAAGGGTCCACAGTCCTCAACACTGTGTAAAAAATAAATAAAAAATGTTATCTATTAAAAACGTAGGCTTTTTAAAGTCATTTTATAAATATTTTCCATTCTTAAAAATTATAAATATTTCAAATAAATACCAACTCTTCTTGTGCCACCAACATTCCAATTAATGTAACATCAATATAAAAGTAGGATAAAATAGCAACTGTAAAACTATCGTCTATATACTTAAATTTTGTAATAAAACTGTGTTCATCTGAACTGACCTATTAGGTGAGTATGTTTTTCTATATCTGTTTATTTATAATTAAATAAAGGCTTGTAAGTAATATTTGTACAGCGCCCTTGAGGTGATTTTTCACGAAAACGGCGCTATACAAATCATCCAATTATTATTATTATTATTATGACTACCATAAAAATGATATAATTTTTAACAGTTTGGTGTTATGAAAACTTGATATCAAATTATTTTTAATATTTATGTTCTAGCAAATTGTAACTCTTACGCGCGTGTGTTTTAAATATTATCCCTTTGTTTCGTGTCATTTTTATAGAGTCATCAAATGGAATACCTGATGGGCTGTCTGTCGCTCGCAAATTCCCCGTAATAACACTAATTTAAAAGAGACATTTTTCTTTCAAAGTGGAGTTATCTCTACGCTAATTGAGCCCCGTTCAGCCGCATATCTTCGGCCTATGAAAATAATATATTCATTGTCTTCAGAAAACGCTCAAATATCATAACTAGAAGTATTTTCAGAGATGGGAGACGCTTCTGTATTGTAGTCAATCTGTCGATGGATGGTGCACTCTAGGAGATTGTTGATTTAATTTAAATGGGACATAGAATAGAAATCCATTATACAACCAAACTCAAACTACCATCTCATCTACTTCCATCCTAAAATTATGGGATACGCAATAAGCTACGCTTTAAGTTGGGTATTATGTCATTATTTCTAATTTTAAAACTGTCAATTTATGGTGGAATACAATTTTAATATGATTTTTTTGTTTAAAATAAATAAAAACACAAAGGAAAAAATACAATCACTTTTTACGAATTATGAATTAATTAATGTAGTTACCGTTCACTAGTTTTAAAAATTGATACATTACCTTCCGCTGGGTAGAATATTATCATTGTATGATAATTAATATTGATCAATTTCATAGAAAATGAATTTCTTCACATTATACGGTAGTATAATTTGAATAAATATATATTAACAGCTCCATGGAAAACTACCAATGAGCTACTTCACGTCTTATTTTAATGATTTAATATATCTACTCTTCTTCTTAGCAACAAGGATGTTTGTTAAATTATGGGAATTACTGAAAACGCTTCACAGAAGGTGTCATTCGGTACAGGTTTTTATTATCACCAAACATAAAGTCAACATATTCAATGTGTATTGCACATCATTTATTTCCGACTTAACTCCCAATTAAAATATAAAAAGCGTAATTCGGTGGCCAATTTGCGATTGACAGAGAATATAATCAAACTTAAAAAATGCAAAAATTTCAATTCAAAAACGATAAGTGACGTTTAAAAATAATGGTTTGCAATAATTATTAAATAATTTGCCGACATTTTTTGGAATTTTCTGTTCGCCATGTTTTTTTTATCGATATTTCACACAACATTTTGACACAACTGCCATTTTGGTTACAATATTGTGGTCATAAAAATAACTAAGTTATTAAAGTGATTTAAAAAAAAACTATCAAAAATAATAATCATTCATTTAGAAAAGCAGATACATTTAAAAAAAGCACTCACGAGGCAGAAACGCGTGACCTCGATCGGCATGAACATCAGAATCTTTAGCTGTCCGGGCGATTGCCCTAGCCATCGAGCTATCGTGGCAACTTTCAATCCCATACTGCTCCTTCAACACTCAAGGTGTCCCTGTTTTATTTTCCACTTCGCAATAAGCACATGCTTTATCCTAGGTCGTATTTTTAAATATATTTCACACAAGAGTCCCAGCTGCTCCCAACCTTCTGGAGCAAGTGAGACTGTGGCAGCCCCAATTGGGATATGTTGTGAGGTTATAGGTATTAAGGAGGGAAAGTAGACGGTGAAGAGGAAGGTGGAAAAGTACCTGGCTATTCGGATCTGGTCACAAAAATACGGCTAAAGGTATCTACCACTCTGGAACGTGCCTCAAATATATCACATATTATTTTAAATGAACAAATTCTGAAATAATGTGAAATAACAGAATTTAATCAAATTAATTTTAATTGCGCACGCCGGGATTTGAACCCGCGGCCTCCGGATTCATAGACAAGGGTCGTACCCACTCAACCACGGAGACCATCAAATTATTAAAATTAATTTTTTTTTTTATTTAAATTTAAAGAAAAAAAAACGGGTACGTTTTGAAAACTGTTAAAAATATTCTCATGATAGAAAAACTTCTTAGCTTTTTTCAGTTATTTATTTGGAATTAGATTTCAGCCTACCACAGGCATCTTCAGACTGATACATATTATCGTTTATGCAAGGTTATTTGTAAGTTAATTTTTTTACATACAAATACAACCGGTTTACAATTAGACAAACTAAAAATTTTAGAAATCAGAAAAAGCGTTAATAGTGAATTAAATTAAATTAATAGTCAAACATTTTTTAAAAATAGTTTTAATTTAATTATTTTTATTAATATTAATAATAAAAATAATTTATTTTTTAATTTCTAATACAAATTTGTTACTCAATGTTTTATAATAGTTAACATTTTTGATTAATTACGTACTTTAAACAATTTTTGTTTATGTTTATAATTTGTCTATTCTTACATTATTGTGTTCTATGTTTATCATTTGTCTATACATTATTATTTTTTAGTATTCTATATTTTCCTGATGAAGAAAAAATCGCTTTCGAAACATGTAGATATGTATCTGTATATTAATATATATGTATCTGTAAAGTAATTTTGAATTCATTTATTATTTATAAGTATTTCTTAATTTCCTAAAAGTCACACAAGGTATCCATTCACCAAGAAATAAAACAAAAAAATATTTATTATTGTAGTTTAAGTAGAGCGTCTTTCAGCTTTGTAGTATTTTGTGGCCATTGTCTAGTAAAAATGGCCCATTAAAATACCCGTCGCCGTAAATATAATAGTATATAAAAATACACTCGACTGGCGGGAGGGTTAGGATGGGGAACTCTATTGTCGAAATGTTTTGTTTTCCGGCTTACTCGTTTCCACACGGGATCATTCTAAGGGGATACGGACCAACTAGTGAAATATGCAGTCTTCTATTAGAAAAATTAACATTTCTCAGATAACGCCGCAAACTTGTGCTCCGAGACATGATGAATGGACCGTGCTGAAAAAACATCTTAATTCAATTAGTTCTTTTTTGTCTACGAACTAAATTTCGACATTTAAAAAAAAATAGATTAATTGACATTGATTTACTTTAATAAAAATTAATTTTAACATTGTGGTCCTTGAATTGTTTCGATATGTGGAACGAGTGGATGAAAAAATAAGTGTGATGCGAGATCATTATGACGTACAATAATGTAAGAATTCGGGGAAGTCCCCGGACGACTTGGCACGTCAAGTGAATCTATTACTTGAGTCTGGTTGTGTCGAGAGTGGGAATAATAGAAGGGTATTTATGAAGTATTAATACGAATTTAGCAAGGAGTACATTCCAGTAGTGAGTAAATCTTCCACAGAGTGCAATGTTTTTTCTAAATAATTAGAAATATTTCACAAAAATAATTTCATTGACATGATACTTCAATGTACTGAAATGTATTCCTTTCATTTTGCATTATATCATTATTGAATATTTTGTCGGTCATGAGTACGATAAACCAATTAACGGGGTGGTTCTGGCTTACATATCGGAAATATGCATTGCTGAAAATTCCAATTCACGACAGTCAACTAACTCTTAGATCAGCGACGTCATCGGCTATCGAAAGGCTGAGGGAACCAAAGCGCACACCAGATACACAGTTTAGTGAGCGTGCTTTCAGCGTGTCAGGCCCTAAAGCCTGAAATAAACTGCCATACGATCTAAGATTGATTAAAGACTCGACAGAATTTAGAACAAAACTCAAAACTCATCTCTTAACATAGCGAAGCTAGCCGTTAGTACCAACCTAAAGTAATTAGCAGAAAATTTTTAAACTTTTCATAGTCCTCGACATTGTAAATAACTGTAAATATTTGTAACTGTAAATAATTTTTTATCGTGAATCTCAAATAAAATAATGTTTCAAATAAATACCTACTCTTCTTTTGCCAATAACCTTCTAATAAATTTAATGTCAATGACAAATAGAATTTAAAGAGTAACCGCAATATCATGCAATGTCCAGTGTTTTCTAATATTGTGTCCTGTGCGTGAAAATCATATCTTCTCAATCGAAAACTTTATAATTTAACGTTTTAATCTGGACTGACCTAACAGGAAAGTACGTTTCTGTATCTGTTTGTACATAATAAGATAAACCCTAGCGAGTGGTATTTGTACAGTGCCCTTGAGGCGATTTTTCATAAAAACGGGTCTATACAAGTCATCCAAGTATTATTATTATTATTAATTATCATCGGAGAAACATGTGCGAAATTATTTAATGCCAGATTAATACGGGAGCTGAAACTCTTTTTATCCAACTCTTTTCCTACACAAAAATACATATTTCTAATTCACACTGTTGAAGTTTTTATATGAAGATGTTCTCTGACGCATTTCATAAGGAAAATGTACCGTGTAAAATAACAATGGCTCTTTGGACGAGTCGCTTTCCTCCAGACAATAAAAACCTTAATATATATACAGCAAAGATGATACTGCAAATAAATGTGTCTAAGTCAGGGTACTGCTGAAACTTATCTCGTTTGAGTTAGGTGGGAAAAACAGAGGATATAATACATTTTCGAATTTATTTTATGAAACAAACACTGATAATTTTCGACTTCCGATGTAAGGTAAAGTCTGTGAAATCTGACAAACGATGTGAAATCGGGTTAACATTCAATGATTTAAAATAAAATGTACGTAGGAATATTAAGTGAGATTTCAAAAGATTTATTTCAAATACAACGAGTTGCTGTGTAACAAATGTATTCAATTAAGAAATAAATAAAATAAATAGATTTTTGACAACCCTACTCAAAACAAGAGAAATACAGTTAACATTATTTATATTTGTTTCTTTTGCAAAAGGCGTTGGCATTTATACGACTTTTTTTCAATTTATGTGTGTGTTTTTTTATTTGTAAATGTTTTTTTATAAATATGACACCATGTCCTCTGAAAATTTGTACAGTTCAAAGACCTAATAATGCTTGCATTTGTCTCTCATAATAATATAATGAATTTACTGTGACGTGTAAAAAAAATATAATTTCTTACTTAAATGAAGCACTGAAATAATGCGAACGGGAAGAAGATTTTTTGGTCTTCTACAATTCGATTGACCTTTTTTCTTTCAATCTGTTTTGATAATAAACAGTGCAAAGCTGTGCGAATCATTGGTTTAAGTCAACAAAGAAAGAAATTTTATATAACGCATCAAACACAGCCAACATTTTGTCGATTGTGGTTTCCAACACTTTGAAGCCCGTCAAAGTTTGGCTCTGCAACACGAAAAATAATTCATCATCATCACAAACAAAAAAAAATAAAAACAATGAGAAAAATCTTTTTTTTTTTGGCTAGTTAGCGTTGGAATTTCTCTCGGTGTTTTATTGCCACACGTCTCATTGACGTCCAGAACAAAAGCCGGTAAAACATTGACAGAGTTTATAAATTTCCATCAAGCTGCTTGGCACACTCTTGTCTCGCGAGAGAATGGACCGAGTGAGATTTACCGCTATCGTTAAATCCGGTGGATATTTAGTTGTCTCTAGAACGGTTTATGACTTAACCCGCCAGTTACAGAGGGAAAATCAATCACCATAGAATTTATTTCAAGTTTCCTTAGTATTCCTATCCGACGAATTTTGTTCAGTCAATTAGTAGCCAGCTAATACAATCTCTTGGTAACTATGAAACCATTGTATTTTTTAATCATACGATTGCCTTATGTTTATCTAACCTTCCATCGTTTTTATTGAACTTAAATGTAAAAAAATTGAATCATGTTCTTATTTTATATATAGACAGGAGATTTAAATGAAAACAGTACTTGACCCACGCGGGAATAACAACCATCACATCTGTGTATTACCTTTAAAATATATTATGTTTAATTATAAATCTCCTACTACTATTACAGTAAGCGGAAGATGTTGCCTATGCGAGGACTTATCCAGCCGAGGAATTGAACTCACGACCCCTGGGTGGGACCCAGACACGATATCAACTCAGCCACTGACCGGTTTTCCATTTCCTTCCTTTATTGACCTCTCTTTTCAATGAATTCCATTCCTGAAGACCTACCTACTGGAGGAAAATCAAGAAAAATAAGAAGAAATTACTGTGTTTCGTCGCTTTATTGCCAACTTATTTTTCGCATTTTCGTCGCTATTAAGAGCGGATCATCTCGTTATCATATTAATAAAATCGTCATTTTCACATCGCCCTATGACAACGTTAATTCGTGACCACTATCATCGATAGTTAATAATCTCATATAATAAGTGTCTTATTTAAAACTCAATAACAATCTTACAAATGAAAAGAGTGCCACAAACCGCTGGAAAGTATTGCCCATGCTGCCTTTGGATATACGAGTATTTGGTTTATTTTGGACAGCGCAATCCATTGAAAGGTTTGTATCTGTCTTTTACCCAATAGGTTTGTGAGGGTTAGATCAGTTTTTCCAGTTCTGTTGTCTTTACGGAATGCGTTGGGTGATCAAAGGAGATAATGAACATTTTACGATAATAATTAACCGCCACTAAACCAAGATATATTTATACCACTGCCTTAATAACGATCTATTTGTTCACTGAATCAATCCCGATCTCTGTTTAAGATTCTCAAGAGAGCTCAAGGAACTCACAAAACTATTCCAAAAGGATCATTAATTTAATGATGGATTAGTGAAGGCTTACGGAGAAATATATTAATTCATCAAATACAAATTTACACAACATCGTACTAATTTTATCTTAAAAAAATGTTAAAAAACGAATTAATTAAAACAAAAACAAAAATAATGTGATTTTTTTAAAATAATTTATTCAAACTTAGGGTAAAATATTTTTTTCAACAATGGTAAAATCACTTTCTGGTATCATTTTCATTTAAATCTTTAAAATATATTTTGTATAAAAAATTATTTAATAAATAAATATCAAGATGATTAAAAAAAATTCAGAATACCAACAAATAATGACATTAGCATAGATAAATAAAAACAAATAATAAACGATGAGATACGTTAAATAATTGAGTATTTATGAAATAAATATAATTTAATAAAATGATTACAATGTGATTATATACGAGTATTATTATGTATATTAGAAAACAGATATTTAAATAAAATCAAAGAACAACAAATTTATCACAATAAAAATGGTTTCTCTAAATATAGGCAGTAAAGTAAAAATAAATTTAAGAGAAGGCAATTTAAAAAAAATAATTATATTAAGCATTTTATTTTTAAACACGTTGAAAGTTATCTACTAAATAATAATAGTTTATACGACATATCTCTTAATCATTCAATAATTGATGATAATTATGATAATTATTTTTTTTATTATTTCTTCAAGACAAGTTACGAGAAAGTAGTAAATAAAATATAAGAGAGATATAAAAAAATTGCTTACTAGTTATCTTAATTTCATTCATTTAACCCATTCTAATGGTTCCATATCGGGAACCATATGAGGGTCTTCGTAATACCCGTTCTATATCCCTTTCTCTTAAGGTCAGACATGTGTTTTAGAAAGAGAGAACTCCACGTCTTACTTTACATCATATTCTGATAGTAGATCGAACGTTCAATTTCACCTACTTTTATGACAGAATTTATCACACTTTTTAATTAACTAAAAACTCCTCCTGGGAAAGCCAAATATAAGAAACGCTACGTATCTTCGATTATCCTCGACTTCTTATTCCACCCCCTTCTCCATCATATAATAATTATTCTCCTGAGATTATCTATGTATCCATTTCGTCATATCCTTTATTGTATTTATATATTATTACTTTGTATTCACCACTTTATTAATATACACAGATATCTACATGTTTCGAAAGCGATGCTTTCTTCATCAGGAATATATGGAATACTGTATAACATTTGCATCCTATATATTCCTGATGAAGAAAGCATCGCTTTCGAAACATGTTGATAAATGTATATTAATAATGTGGTGAATGCAAAGTAATTTTTAATTAACTTATTAATGACTTGCTAATGTGTACCCGGCCTTGCTCGGGATTTTTCACTTGTCATTAGGGTGCCATAATTAATTCGACAGCGAAAGTAACTATCTCCAAATAAAGAAACATTCATTTGAATATTTTATCTCATTCCAAACGTTTATTTTTCAAAATATATAAATCATAAAGTTCTTAAGTTCTTTAAAAAAACTCGTAAAAGAACTCGTGTTTTCCATTTTGAAAATATTCTACCCAAAAAACCTTTCTTTTGAATATGCAATCTGTGGCTAACCAGAGTGTTATATCTATGGGCTAACCTAAATAAAACATGAGGGATTCAATGTTTTTCATACCAATTTTGAAACGTATTTATAGCAACAGTTTTACATATTGGATTTCATTCAAACTAGTTTCTAAACCTTCCCATCATTGATAAAAAACAAACTGTGCTATTTTCAGAGAAACCGGTTGAGTAATTTTCGAGAACATTGAGGACAAACAAATAAACTTACATTGATTTTTATATATATAGATGACGCCTCGAAGTGAATACCAAGTGAAGTGATTATATAGGCATTTAAGAATATTTGCTACTTGATGATTTTTGTGTTTCGTAAAAAAATATAGTAATGTTTCATTTCTCTTACCTCTGTGGCCAAAGGATTAAAAAAAGCTTTATCGCTTACGAAAATATTTCCAATTGAATGGGAGTTAAACCGTGAAACCAAACCGCGGCTCGTTAAATTTTTCTTTATTATAGAAAACCAGCGATATTTATGACGGGGCTTAAAGTAAAAAAAAAGAAAAGATTAGACGTCTTCTTCAAAGAAAATGAAAGAAAAGAAGAGAAAAGATTTGTTTTATGTTACTTCCACTAGGTGCGTATTATCAGAGAACAGAGGACAGAGGAATTTGGCAATCATCGTCGTAATTATCTCCATGTCACTCTAGAATGCTGATGAATTGACTAAATTCTCACTTCAACACGTTCAGTCCTGTGAAATTCACGAAATAAATTGAATGGATAAGTATGTTGATTTTTTCTACAGAATCATATATCGTATTGTTATTTTTTTTATGTACACTGCCAGGGAACATTTCTCCCCCTTCCTGTGTCAACTGTGGTTAGAGGTGCATACATGTGGAGATAATCTTCTCTTCCCAGTGAGCGGGCTGCCTATAGCTACTGTAGGGCTTTTATTTATTTTTATTTCAAAGAATTGTAAACGGTGTTTTATGCTCTAGCAGCACTTGTTGATTGCAATCTTATATTTAAGCCCGCTCACTAAGGTAATGGAGGGTATAAGATGGAATTTGGGCGGAGACGGAGTGGGTCGGTACTGGTGGTCCAGCGGTCGAGGTTGGAGATACTGGGATTCGAGTTCGATTCTAATTTGGAGTAAAATGTTTTGCCTAAATAAGTGATACATGTATAAAAAAAATAATTCAGTTATTATGAAAAAAAAAGTGAATTCCGCATAAGAGACCCAACTGCTCCTCGCTTACCAGAGCCAGTAAAACTATCTAAGCATCTCCAAATGGGGTATGTTTTGAGGTTAAAGGGTATGGGGAGGGGAAGGAGATGAGGAGGAAAAGGTGGAGATGTAACTACTTGAAATTTATAATCTTTTCACCAAACATAGCTAAAGTCAATTCAAGCAACGTTTCGATTCCGAATGGTGGTCTTTCACCAGGGCAATACTGAGAGTATCTACCAATCTAATATAATAACTGAACTATTTTTAACTTAAGTAGATACTAAGTTTTACAACCCGGCTTCGCCAGAGAATTAAATAGAAAAATAATAAGCGAATATTATTTTCAAACTTCCTTGTGACATAGAGACCTAAAAATAAGTGTAGTTAAAAATTCCGGGTAAAGAATAGTCGAGCACATTTCACTACCCCAAATCTCACCGTTCAAAGGTTGTTTATCGTATCAGGTAACTGATTAATGTATTTATATTCTATTGTATTATATATTACTAGCTGAAGTACTCGGCGTTTCCCGGGGTTTTTAATAGTTTGGAGTAAAAATTTACAATCTCTACCCCTACTCCTACCCCTACCCCTACTCCCTACCTCTAGCCAATAATTTATCACTTATTTTGAACGTCAAGTGTTCAAAATTTTACCAAGAAGTAGCAACACTTTACTTTAAGGGTGGGAAAGGAGGATGAGCGTGGTTTTTCGAAATATCGTATAGACAGTGGTATTCATCAAGCTCGGAATTAAACTTTAAATTTATAGACAAAACAAACGCACACCGCCCGCCCGACACACTCTTCTTTACTTATTAGAAGAATAAGATAATATACACTTAATAAACTGATCAGATTAAAAAAAAACTTGTTTTCAGAGAATACCTTATTGTAAAGATGAGGAAAGTCGTCCACTCTCCTTTATTAGAAAAAAATTAAGTCTATTATTTATTAATTTTAACTAAATTAAAATGTTCAGTTTTTGATAGAATCATAAAGTGTAAATTTAATAAATATTTTCTGACCGTTAATCTACGCTCTTTAAATTTTCTGATGCGCTTTGAACGTGTTGAACTATACTTTTAGTTGACATTTAGTGTTTTCTTAAATCCTTTTAAATTCTGTTGCCAACAAAAGCTATCGCCCACGCGAGCTTTCCAAGACAATAATTAAATTAAAGCTCCCGTCTCCGCTAGAAAAAACAGATAATCCTACCATAAGACAAAAGCAAAGTAATAAATTGTGTTTTAAACAAGGGGACTTCTTCCAACAATTTATCGCGCTCTATTCTTTGTTTTAATGTTTTAAAAGCGTAATTGATTGCATAATTATTCACAAATGAGTTTCTTTATTGCATTATGTTCATACATTGTTATTTCAAGTTGATTAAGAGTGTTAAAAATAATATTGAAAAAACAAAACAAAAAAAATGGGACCGAGTGTAAAAATATTCATTTTGATTTCCACAAATATATTTCGAATACTTGAAAATTATGCAGTCAGGGGCGTCACCACTATAGATGGTTTGGTTACCCACGCAAGAAAGGGGTTGTTCGTTTGTTAGTCCGTTTTGTCGTCTCCATAGATAACAATTATTGGGTATTTATATGAAAACATTATCCCATATGGGCTACTTCAAATACAAAAACGCTAGAATTATTTCAGAATGCACTGCTCCGACGATTCACCAAATGTGCCTGGTTCGTCAGGAATAACATAATAAACACGGGCTCGAAAATTCCCCCCCTCCGAAAACATACAATAGATTTAGCCAAAATATTTTACTTCAAATTAGAATCGAGCTCGAATCCCTTATCACCAACCTCAGCCGCTGAACCCCCATCATCGACCCCTCCATCTCCGCACAAATTCCATCTTATACCCTCCATTATCTTAGTGAGCGGCTTAAATATAAGATATAACATTGCTATCAGCAAGTTTCGCTAGCACGTACAATTCCTTTGAAATAAAAATAAATAAAATCCCTACAGTAACAAGAGGCAGCCCGCTCACTGGGTGGAGAAGATTATCTCCACATTTGTGCACCTCTAACCATAGTTGATACAGAAAAAGGGAGAAATATTTCTTGGCACTGTACACAAAAAAATTACAATACGATATATATGTACATAAAACATAATGCTGCATTCACCGTTGAAATTTTTAAAATTTCTCTCTGATAATTTGGCGACTACTTCTCAGCCCATGTTACAAAATGCCAATAAAATTTCGCCATGACTTTTTATATTTTACCTAAAAACCATTCACTTCTTGCATGTTTGATACAGATTATCGTCTTACTTTATCGGCAAATGTTTACTTTCTTGTACTATTTGTTATTTCTATTATTTGTCTATGTATATTTTTTTACAATTTCTCATTTATCTGTAATATATTAGTGCACATGTATTTTATAGAGTCTATGAAAAATAAATGCTCATCATTGTCTCTTCTCCCTTTTCCGTACAATACACTTTAATATTATCAAACTTAGTCGACAGTATCTATAATTACATGTTTATTATTTTTTAAGGGATTTGTCTGCTGTAACCAAAACAAAAAACAAAAAATGTGTTTCTCTTAAAATTCTATAAATAATTTACATTTATATCGTAAAACTAAAACATTAAAACAAAACTAATCAATACACATAAACACTTGTACCACATTTAACACATCCACGCGAACACCTCAGCGTAGGCTCTCCTAGTGAGGTGGTCACTACACATATAACACTCCATTCACAGTATCACCTCTTCAAACTTACCTGACACTCCACATTATAAAACACCATACAAATACCTTTATTATACTTAAAAAAAAAGTATTATATAAACTGATACTGTGTAATATTCAGATATAAATAAATATGATGTACAGGTAAATAATATATAGGACCATACTTTCCCAGCGGGTCACTTCAGATTAACACTGAATAAAATCTGATTTATATTGTTTCTCCGTTCTAACCGTAGAATTTATTAAAATTATGCATGCATCAATTGATACACCAAACATTTTATCAGAAATCAACATTAATACACCAACAAGAAAATCATCAAGGAGGATAAAAAACATTTTTTTTTATATTAAAACCTGTCATACAAATACGTGGTATTTATCTTCTTTACCTCAAATATTAAGAAATTACAATACTATAAACTGCTCTAATAATTAAATAGACATTTTTAATGACACAATTATTCAATTAATTTTTTTTTTACCATTAATATCAAACTGATAATGTGATGATGCCCTTTATTAAGTACCAAAACAGTGGACCATCAGCACAGGTGAAAATAAGGAGTTTATATACCTACTTATAATATGTTTGCGATTTGCTTTAGTGTCATTTTTGCCAGATAACAATTGTTATTTATTGTACTTATTAATTATTATTTCTTTTTAAACATACATGTTTATAAGTTTTGGGTATATTGCCTGTTTTATGTGTAAAAATAAAATAACATAAATAAACGAAATTGACCTCCGGTTGAACCTTTATTTTGTTAGAGTAAAAGTAAAAAAAAAGTTAGTGTAGTGCATTAAGTAGTGTTGGAGGGGAAATAATTCAAATAAAGAGTACAGCTAAGAGGTAAGCCAGGGATATAAGTTATTTAGCAGAAATACAACAAAGAATATTAAAAACCTTTATACTATTCAATAATATAAAACAATATACCTAAATCTAGTTTATGTAAATAGCTTTCTACATCTGCTACATAAATAATATTCCTAAAATTAAAACGAAAACAAATAAGATTTCTTCCAAATATTTTTTTTCCATCTCTTTAAAATTGAAGGAAGTCGCCAAATTTTTTTTAATATCGTTCGAAACAAACTCATTACAAATTTTCGATACTCATTTATTCTTTCTCCGGCGTTTCCGATACAAAACACGAACATCAAAGCTTTGAAGAGGATTCCATTATGGAGATGCGTATCTTCTTTCTTATTATTAAGTTTATCGACTTCTTTATAAATTTCTCCATTATGCCCGATTCTCGTACAGACGAGAGCTTTCGTATGTGTTGGTGAAAACTTTTGAATGTGTTTTGGGATATTTCGTATCGGAAATATTCAGTGTACGTTATTTAATATCGTTCAGCACAACATACTTTTTTTACCTTTTTGCGTGTTTGAAAAGTGAAAAAAGGTGGGACCTACATAATTTGTTAGAAAATTTGGTAGGTTCGCTGAAATAATAAAGTTTTATGGCATGAATCGCACACCCGCAACTAACAACACTGCGGTAAGCCAAACGATGACCTGTCAGTGGCTGAGTTAAAAAAATGCGTCGTGGTCTCACCCAGGTGTCGTGCGATCAATTCCTCTGCTGGCCAAGTACCCAATCACTGCACAAGCATCATCTTTCGTTTATAATGATGGTTCTAGGAGTTTTCAAATATTGTCAGGTTATTCATAACTTGGGATGTTAGCCTTAATTAAAAAAAATAATGATTATGATAAAATTATGTCTAATTGGGAAAACGGATTTTTAAGTTTAATGTTTTATATGTTCATAAATAAGAATTGAAATTTTGGTACCTATGTTTTACAGTTTGAAGGTACATAGATATGATATCCAGAATTTTAAAGTTTTAAGACTGTGCTTTACCAGAGTTCAAACAATTAAAAAACTTCGCCTAGAAGTACTTCATCATCAAGAAAAAATGTTTATTTTGTAATTTTCTCGTCAGTAAAAGTGTAATTATTTTGTGGCGTCACGATTGTTCAGAATAATACGAATTTTTTTTATTTTCAACACTGTTTAATATATAAATATCAACATGTTTTGGAACCGAAGCTTCCCTAATCAGGATATATGGTATCTGAAGAGGGAAGATTTGCAATAAAGAATGGTTTTAAAATAATAATAAAATAAAAGTAATATAATGTCATTTAAGAAGATAATATTAACACATCCCAAATGAACCACGAAACCGAAAAAACAGCAGAAAATAAAAAGATTTCAGTCGCATCTGGGACTCGAACCCAGGGCCTCTACCTCTGCTATCCTTATATGATGAAACTTTGTAATCATCATAAGGATAGCAGCCAATAATATGGGATTTATAAAAATGGAGGATAATATTAGCAAGTCTTGAACTTGAAGTATGATGTCGGTGTAAATCGCTTAAATTGAACTGGTCTCATTAGCTAAGTTGGTTAAGCGGTTACCCCGGATAGGTAGAGGTCCCAGATGCGACTAACTGAAGTCCCAGACTGAAATCATTTTATTTTCTGTTGTTTTTTCGGTTTCGTGGTTCATTTAGGATGTGTTAATATTATTTTCTTCAATGATTAAATATTACAATGAGGTTTACAAACTTCAATAAGTTATAAAAAATAAATTGAGTAATATAATGTATTTTTCACACATATTGATAAAGCATGATGTAGGCATATTGATAATGTATAACGTAGGCATATTGATAAAGTATAATAGGCAACACCAGCACGTTGGTATATGGTCAAAAGAAGTTACAAAGTACGAATTGTGAATAAATATGATGTAGGTACTTCACAAAAAATAATTTAATTTTCTTCCTTCCTTAATTATTTTTCAATCAACCCTTCACAAGAAAAAAAATATATATATATATCTAAGTAAATGGTAAAAAGAAAAACACACAAAGCAGGAAGGCATTTTCTTGGAGTTGCGGAGACACGAGGAAAAATAAAGAACAGGAGAAGAAGGCTTCTCGGCGGAGGAACACAATTTCCTGCCTTCCTTCTTCCTGGGGGTGAGATGATAAGGAGGGCGGGGCGTTCTTTTCACAGAATTTCATAATAAAAAGTAAAGATGGCGCTCGCAACTTTTGACTTAAACAGGGAGTTTTATTAATAGATAAAGTATGATCAAATTAATTTTTCATAACCCCACCCTGATGTGATGTGGTTAGAACTCTTCATTATTTTATTGATATAATTCTCTGGTGACATTTTGGTATTCATATTTGTTAGAAAGATTCTTGAGGTATTTGTCTCTATCAAGAAAACGTGCAATTAACATGTAATAGGTGTAAATAATATAATGTAAGGTGAAAAGATTTCGTCAAATATTTATTTAGAAAATATATGTTTACCTAGTAGGGTAGGTGCACAGGAATGTCACCACAGTTTGAAAAACAAAATAATTTAAACTGTGTTAGAAAGAGAAAAAACACGCTTTTTATTGCCATTTAAAAGTTTACCATACATATTTAAGAAAAATTATCGTATTGTCAAAAAGACTCAAGGGGTTAAGAATATTTAATATCCACAACATATTTAGAATAGAGCAAAAATCTCAAGACTGCTGACTCAAGTAGCATTTAAAAAAAAGAAAAATTTTCAGAGGGGCTTTGAAGAAAAAACATGCTTGAAAAGTGGGTCTAAAGGTTGGCAACCGCTATTTAAGTATATACCTACCATTGACGTTAAGATACTCCCAGCAATAAGGAACATTTTTGAAAGCAAGGGAAATTACCTGCCCGATTATAAAACATAAAAATGTGAAACAGTATAAGTACGAGTTTTAAATGATTCATTTTTTCATTTTCATTACTAGCCAAATATTTCGTACTGTTTATAAATGTAACCTTTAGAGAAAAATGGAAAAATTTTAATAAATAGGAAATCGAACCAATTTATTGATATTTATTAATATTAATTTTTATTTTTGATTGTATAATATTAATTAACATAATTTAGTTCAATAATATTATATTACACAACAATAAATAATAATCATCATACAAATGTAGCGCAAAATTAGAACAATATAGGTGCATGCATGTTGTGATCAATGTACACAAGTTGGAATTTTTTTTAAATATAAAAACAGTATGACAGTTTTGTTATAGAGTCAAATTTCATAATATCGATTTAAATAATATTATAAAAATATCAAAATATCAGCAAGTATTAAACAAATTGAGAAATAAAAAAAAATATTTAAAAAAAACATCAGTACAGCTTTGATACACTTAAAATAATAGTAGCACTTAAATAATTTTAAAGATACCTGCAGCTATCAAGGAGATATTCAATCAAGGAGACCATCAAATTCATTCAATAGGCAATGTAAGAAAGAGCAAAATAGGGTAAATACAGCAGATAAGGACCTATGATAATGATTGAAGTATTTTCCCCATGCAACATTGTGTCGCCTACCATTAAAGTGGTAGATATTACATGGTAAATCGTTTCATCACATTGGTGATTTCGGCTTTCGATATCTCGAGCTACATAATAGTATTGTCTTATGAAAACTAAAGGATGTCACAACCAAATGCCGCAACTAATATAATTTCGCATGTATAATCACGTAATTTATATCAAATAAAATAATTTACAACAAAATTTCAATTAGGTTTCAGGATGGGTGAATATTTTCATTTCCTCGCTGAAAGAAACTATTTCCGATACCAAATAAATACTTTACAATCCTAATTTCATTTCGGTTCTCACAATACATTAAGGGTATGAAGTACCTCATTTTATCCCACCTCGTGTAGCGCCCATTACCGGGGCTGGTGAGGGGGGTAAAGGCGGGGGTTGAGGTGACGTAATGCCTCATAAACCCGCCCCTAGATGTCGCCACAATACGGATTAGCGTGGATATTAGCGCTCGTGGAAACCTTTGTGGCTATTGTCACCTATTATGATTGAACGCTAAGGCCCTAATATCGCGCTAAATCCTAAAAGCCCACCCCTTTACTAAAACCTCCCCTAAATCAACAAAAAAGCTCAACCAAAATCCACCCTTAACCCAACACTTATTTCAGTTCAAATTCGCGTAGTTTGATAGTGGATTTGGGTGAATTTGAAGCGGGGTGGATTTCTAAAGATCTTTTGTAAGAGTGAACGCGTTAGAAATAAGGTTGCATTAGTGTATTGATTGTTTGCATTGAACTTTGTTCGAAGGTTCCTGAAAATGTTATTACTAGGTATTATAATATTGCTTGTTCGATAAAGCACCAGAAATTTTAAGTCAATACATTTGTTTTGAAAGCTTAGTTTTTATTTATGCCACTGCTCTTTCGGAATTTGTTACAAAAATAGTTACGTAACACATTTATAATAATTGTGTTACAATTTGAAAAAAAAAAACAAAATAATATTTCTTTATCTCGTGTTATATGTAGTTACTGGTGTTAAAACAAAATTTGACGGATTAGTTTTGATGGCACCATTGATTTTTTTTATATCTAAATTTAAATGGTAACATTAACCGATATGTAGCTACGTTTTATGTCAAATTCAATTAAGAAGATTTAAAAACGAATATTATTTCAAAGTTATTACGATAAACCCTCACGAATATGGATAATTGAAGGTAAATCAGGCGCTTTAATAATTCAATCATAAATTTACTGGCTTACTACCCGGCTTCGCTCAAAATTCAACACTCTTCTTCTTATTGAAGATCTGTAAAATATAGATCAAACAATACAGTGTCTTGTTTTATTTTTCGTCGGTTCTAGCGAAATTACAAAGCTCAATAACTCACGATGGAAAGAATGTTGCATAAAAAAAACCAAATATTCAAGAATTATTTAGGCGTCATTCGTCTGACGAACAGTCAATACATTGGATTGTTTCGTCTTTCCATTAAATGCTTGCCAATCAACAAACAAAATATTTTTTCGGCATTATCAATAACAGATAATTAAAAATACGACAAACTACAAAGCCCTAAAAAATATCTGATTTAAAAAAAAAATAATGTCTCTTTTAACAAAAATCTTTCTGTAGGAACCGACGTGCAAAAAAAATTATGGCACCACCGACTTTTCTTGTCAAAAACACTCTAATGCTCGAGATATTAAGAATGGGTACAGATATAAGATGTCGAGGATGAGCAGTATGTGCACTGCAGTACTGGGATGAGGTTTCTTACGAACTTGAGAGGGTTAATCTTTCAGAAAATTCTCATAAGGCTAGGAGAGGACTACCCTTATAAGGCTTACATCCTGAGAAAGGCAATTTTATAGAGCGCAGTGTTTCTCAGAGAAGATTTTAGTTTACAAATCCTCTCGTGATTCTTAAGAGAAAACTTTTGAAAAGGGTTATGTTGGTTCATTTTAATTTTGGAAATCATTTTGGCATCGTCAAAATCAAAAACTGTGTATGTGGCATGTTTAGAATATAGCAATTTATGAATTGTTATAGAAATTAGTAAGTAGTTTTGTAAGTGAACATTATTAAATGAAACACTGTGACTTTATGCGAAACACATAATTTATGTGATCTTTATGTGATGTTTATGTGATGTTTATGATATGATGTGCACAAAATGTGTTCATTTAAGACCTCATTAAAGTTCACATAAATGCCTCAAATTTGAAAATGGTAGCAATATACTCGATAAAATTAGATCAATTAGAATTATTAGAAATGAATAAAATTACATAAATTAGAATCATTAGAAATTAATAAAATTGGAAAAGCATAATAAGCGAAGTAGAAGAAAAGTGCGTAATTAGTAATCAATTAGAGAAAAAGCTGACTCTCCTCTAATACATCCATTATAGTTCAACCTTAATTGTATGCATTAATAGTATTTAATGTATGAATGTAAATAGGAAACAGAAAAAAATACCAGGGCAAAATGTAACTGGAAATTTTGTCGCAGACAAAAGGCAAACTCTAAGAAGGAAATTATCCTGATGTGTACCTATTATAACATAATAAGATATATACTTATAAGATATACAAGACCCATTAAAATTTACCTGGTTACCCGTAGTTCCTACAGGACAAAATCTGCTATAAAATTCATTTTAGCAAACGAGGCGGAGATCACAGGGAAAAAAACAAAACCAGAAATAAAAATCTATTCAAATAAAAGCTGACACGAATGACATTGTATATTTTTTTTAAACCCATAGTTTCAGAAAACTATCATAATATAATCCGTCTTCCAGAGGGTAATAAACCAACCCGAAAGTAGTTTTTAAAAACATAATAGTAAACAGTACCGTCAGCAATAAAACAACATTTCAAGTCATAAATAAAAACAATATTAGAAAGCAGGGGGACTCACTCCCGACATCGATGCTATATATACCATAGATTTAGTTTTAATTGTGCCATTCTGACCACCAAGTGAAAAAAAGTTACAAGGGTTTTTTAATTAAAAACAATTTTGTTTTTAGCATTAAACTCCTTCAATAATGTAAGAAATTATATTATACTCGTATGCATCTCTAACTACCAACCGATCGCAATGAATAGCGTTGTTTCTTTGTTAGTTACTAAACAGCGCCCTTGAGGTGATTTTTCACAAAAACGGCGCTATACAAATCATCCAATTATTAGTATTATTTTCCAACAATTATTTTTTTCAGTCTCTATAAAAACATAACTTATTTCATCATGAAAAGACACCTTTTAGTTGGTTTCTTGAGAATATGAGCATTGATTACTTGAGATACATTCACATGTAAAGTCCCTTTCTGAGAACTACCATCAAGTGGAGGTATGCCAGTAGCAATCACGAGATTGGCACAAAGTAAAAATAGTGTGAATGCGTCATTACGCACCTTTTCCCTGAGAGGTGTGAACAGTGTCTTACTAGTTCAAAGCATTCTCTGAAACACTCGCCCTCTTTGTATGCCACTAGTAGTCATTATTTCCAATGTTATCTGTGATGCAAACTTTCATATAATATAACATTTTACTGAGCTTCAGATCAGTAATCATCTACGTTCTGGCTGGGATTGTATAGATATAATATGAAAAATATCGTTGTAAATTTGGAGTTGATGTGTGCCATGTAAACATGTGTAATCATACATCGTTCCGTTCACTACAATAGTAAGTACTTTTTCTGAACGATTCGTATCAAAATAATTATACTGTAAAATTGTTAATAACGGGTTTGCATCTTTTGCGTACTACGCGTGTTTCGGTATTATTCTACTATGCTTTAACGTAGAAAACTAATACCTGTGTTGAAAATAGCATAATGTTGTACAGATTTATTTTTGATTGAAGGGCTTAACTGATCACGTAGATACGAATAAAGTAATTGTTTTTGATGAATTAAAACTGCAGATAAGTAATTACTACGGACCTGAAAAATTAACTCGTAATTTATCGATAGAAATTCTATTTTTCGGTGAAATTTGCGTTATTTTCGTGAAATTCCGTACATTTTTTAGATTATATTTGTACACTTTTTCAAGCTTGTCAAAACCGTAGATAAAGAAATATTTAGAATGTAAAACATTGAAAAATACGAAAATTCAGGGTTATTTACCTGAAAATTGCGAATTTCGCGTTAGTGTCGCGAAAAGGGCGAAATTCTTACTGTTAGCATAAAAAAGACGAATTTCGCATATAAATTAACGTTATTGCGACAATTTATGCTAGTAATGGAAATCGATGATTTGAAATATACAATTCTCTAGAAAAAAAAATAAAAGAGGTGCTTTTTTCAAAAATAATTCACAATCGATACATTTTTAAATTATGGGTAATACCTAGTTCAACAATGAAATGACACAAAATCGCGACACTAATATAAGATGTATACAATATAACACGAAGACAATGACATC